>JBBBDQ010001232.1:3485000-3575000 GCA_037127315.1 Ascarosepion bandense | reverse complement strand
GGAAAGTGATTCCTTTCAACTTCTCAAGTTAACTTTCTTAGCTGAAATGAAATGGGAGGCCTATTTTGAATCCACTGTTAGCTCAGCTGCTTAGAAAATTGGTTCAGTGTGTTGAGCGAGACCTTTGTTTATGTCCATAATCTGTCTAATATATCTAAATCTAGCGTTCGTCAATGCTTAGAATATTCTGCCATATATACTGAGGTGTCTCTAGTATTTATCATGAGCTCCTTCATAAAATCAAAAGAAGTATCAGGGATATTATCGGACTTCATATGACATCGCGGCTTCAGTTTTTCCTTACCACCATAAAGTTGTTGTCTGTGATTTTGAATAAATACTTTCATGGTAATTGTTTGGATGATATCTTCGCTATAGGACTTAGATTTTTTAAAAATTTAAACGAAGTACTACACTGACGTTGAGATTGCCTCAATTTGAAGTTGAGCTTGCTTGATGCAACCATAAACTTCATACTGACATCTCCTTTGTGGACTTCCCTTCAGGTTACATGCTTTCCAGCCAACTTCTGGAAAAAAAAAACTTAGATGCAATTTTTTCGCCATCTGTTGTACTTTTGATTACGCCTTCTTTCTCCGTTCATTAATAATGTTCTATAATTCTCCCACACCAAGTAACCCGTTGTGTCTTAGTGATCATTTTGCTTTGTATGGTATAAAACGAAATAAAAATATCTATACAGAGGCACATGCACGCTGACGGGCGCAACCGCGCGAACCCAGATGCGTTGAGACGGAGATATGGCCGCATGCAAGTTAACGCACACAAACACACGGAAAAGATTACACCAATGATAAGTGCGGAAAAAAGAAGAATCGGGAAATCCAAGCGGTCAATTGCTGAGGAGCGAACAAACGGATCCGCCTAAAAACTCTGGTCAGGATGTTAAAAGGTACAACAATAAATGAACTGACAAACTTTTACTCATATATATATATATATATATATATTACTTGTTGAACTATCCGTCTGTTCACCTTCTATCTCTATTTAGGATTCTTTTAGAGACCCTAATCAGTGCCCAATTGGTTTATTACCTCGAATCGCAAAGTTTTTTGTCAGACCATCAATATGTCTTTCGTTGCTAACATCCTGGAAAGTGATTCCTTACAACTTCTCAAGGTAACGTTCTCAGCTGAAATGAAGTGGGAGGCCTATTTTGAATCCAGTGTTAGCTCGGCTGATAAGAAATTTGGTTCAATGTATATATATATACATTTTAAAAATTGTTGGGACGCCCGCGCCTATTCGGCTATAATGGACTATTCCATTACTATGGAAAGTAATGGTGGCATCTACGTAGGAGAGTGTGCCGAGCAGCCGATCGACAAGTCTGTCGTAGACTTCCGGTAACGACCCGGAAATACCCATTGGTCATACTACATCTTACGACGGTTGAGACGATTAAATCTTATTCTTGTATTGGATACTAATAACCTTTGTAAATACTATTTTCACGGAATGCAACAATTAACCTATTCCTGTTGTTGAGTTATTTATTCGTACTCACGACATAACAAAAATAACTTTAATCTAAACGGAAAAGTAGGAAGGTAAATCCCAAAAACCTGATCCTAATTAATATTAAAATTTTAATATTAAAAATGATACATGTGGAGAGCTCAATGTAATTAAAATTATAAAGATAATAAAATAAAATAAGTTTTCAATGTTCAAAATTGTAGTTGTATGATCATTTCAACATGAAATCCCTATGAGAGATTTCACATATCGTCAGCAACCAACACTTTTTGAAAAGGTTTGAGACACTTACAGCGAGTGACCAATCGCAAAAGTTCAAGATTAGAGTTCCACAAAATGTTAAAAGTGAATATGTAGCCGATGTCTAATCAGAAGGCAGTAATTTGAATAGATCAGTTAAGTCAAGCATAATTTAATTGACGTGGCCTATTGGAACTTCGATTACAACTCCAGAAGCCAATTAATGTATGAACATAGTTTTGCGCAGCACAGTATATGGGAATTACAATCAGTAAAATTAATACCTGGCAAACCTGGACATTGAAAACCTTAACAGTTAAGGTGGAATTTAAGTTAAAGAGACTAAAAGCAATAGTTGTTCTCAGTCAAAGCGAAACCGTAGATTGAAAGAAAAATGAATGGATATAAGTCAAATTTTGATTTCCATCGCAAACTGAAATTTGAAGACTAAATAAGTCCTCTAATTCAATGGTATCATTTCTGGGACTAAGAACTACAATTATACCAACTTATAGTAAAACCCGAAGCAAAAACTAAAATAAAAGGGTTGAAAACCTGATTTTTATAAAACCCGATAGGATATCATGGTATCGATTTCCAAAGTCGGAGTCAAATAATTCATCCAAGGATGAACTAACCTAAGTAAATCCATAAAAACTTATCGTACCCATCGGGAGTAAAATTGAAGAAAATGAGCTATATTGATGGCTGAATATCGGTTTTTGATCAGATTCGATAGAACATCGGGGATATCGATTACCGATATCGGGGAAAATGAGTCGTCTGAGATGATCTAGAAAGGTTTGAGGCTAAAAACTATAATTTTATCAAGTTAGAGAAAATTCTGCAGCAAGAACCACTATAAAAGGACTGAAATCCTGATCTTCATTATACTTGATCGGATATCGGGGTATCGACTTCCGATATCGGGAGGAAATCGGAAGAATTCCAAAAATAAGAAACGCATGTCTTTACCGGTAGAGTAAAGAATATGTGTGTGACGTTTGATGAGAATCGAATAATAATCGTGGATTTTATAAAAAACATACATACATACATACATACATACATACATACATACATACAGAGAGACAGATAGACAGACAGTCAGACAGAGACACACACACACACAAATATCTTACCTTTTATATATATAGATATCCTGGAGAAATCTTTAAAAAATAAGTAGCCTATGGCTTGACCGGAAGCCTATAGAATATCTGTTTGAAGTTTTATGAGAATCGGATAAGAATTGTGGATTTGTATAAATGAATATACAGACACACAAACACAAAAACTTACCTTTTATATATAGAGATATCGTGGGAAAATCGAAAAAAACATGTAACCCATGACTTGACCGGAGGCCTAAATAATATTTGTGTGGAAGTTTGGTGAGAATAGGATAAAAATTGTTGATTTGTATAAAGGACATACGAACAGACAGACACACACATACATATTGCATTTTATATATATAGATATCGGGGTGGGGGAATCGGAAAAAATAAGTAGCCCTTAAACTGAGCGCAAGTCTAAAGTATATCTTTGTGAAGTTTGGTGAGAATCGGATAAAAATTGTGGATTTGTATAAAGGACATACATACAAACACAAACACACACACCCACACAAATATATTGCGTTATATATATATATATATATATATATATATATATATATAATGTGTGTGTATATCTGTGTATGCGTAGACGGAATAAGAAAAAGCCGTTACACAAATGGATTTTGGACGTCTTTTTATACATCTAGAATGATTGATCATTTCTCTTTATCATTCGTGAGTAATTATGCACGCATTTTCCACCCTCACACACACACACACACACACACACACACACACACACAAATATATATATATATATATATATATATATATATATATTGAAAAAGTTGATATAAATTGTACTGACATTTCTGATGCTTTTTTTCATTTTTCGGATAATTATATTTAGTAAAAAATATTTTTGTCGTATTTAGAATTCATCTAAATATCTGAAAAGAAAAATTTCTGAAATCTAAGCATTTTTTTCCTAATTCATCAGAAAGAAAAAATTATAATTTTATCTGAACCTAACACTCAATATACATTGGATTTTTCAAAAGTATGATCGATATATATTCTTTATTCTGTCTTGTAAGCAGCAGCAGATAAAAAGAACTGAATTCTCTGAACTAAAAAGCTAGTATCCTTCAAATATTGTATCATCTGATCATCTTAAAAATGCCTTTATATATATTTAGTACATGTTATATGAAAACCTTCCAGCATTACATATTTATAGAAAAAATAATAACAATACTATTTTAAATGAAAATTAACAGCAGTACATTTTACTGCAAAATGACGAAGAGCATATTTTATATGTCGTAGCAGTCATACATATTTGCGTTCAGAAGATATTTAGTTGAAGACATAATAAGTGTTTAAAATATTTAGATTTCGTTATGAAATAAATCACTGACGCTTATATGCCGCTTAAAAAATCAAACAACCAACATAAATTAACTCTTTCATTATATCAATATCATATATCTTAGAATTTCTGAAAAAAATCGGACCTATTCCAAATTGCATGACTTCACAGTAAATCACACACATATCACCACCTTTTATAATTAAAAGAAACATCTTTCACCCTCATGTCACCTAAAAATTCTCCTAGTGCGCGTGTGTATTATAGAGAATTAAATTGAAAGTGAATACTAAGAATAAGGAGGATTTAAAAAAGACAAAAGATGAATGGCATTCAAGAAAAAGGAATCTGGCAATTGGTGTTGCATTTGTATTTAGGGATATTTTAACTACCAGCGAAGCAAGTAACGGAAGAGTGTTCTACAGTATAGAGTGCAACAAAAAAGGTCAATAGACATCTAGCACACTAACTCGCATCCATTCCCTCCCACACTCTTTCCATCTACCCATCTCCCATCCGCGGTGTCCTCATTCTTCTACCACCCTCCTTCCGACATTTCCTATAACTAACCACTGTTTCTCATCACTTTTCCTTATGTAACCCCCTGAGCAATAGTGGCAGTGGAATGCCTTGCTTGGTGTAAAATGATTTTAAAAAATGGTTGCGACGGTTTTCAATTAGATGCTTCAGCATTAAAATTGGTGAGGTCCACAAACGGTAATATTGTAGCACACTTAAATTCATATATTCATGGAACCAGAAGAAAATGCTCGTCGGAGCAGTTGCCATGTACGTTTTTAGTAGAAAAAACAGGAAAAAAAAACCACGCCACGTCGATGAGAAAGTTAATGAGTATATCTGAGTGCCTTCTACCATGTATTCAATTAAAAAGTAGAATTGTGTATGTATGTAAATATATTTAAATTAGACTCTTACTACATCAAAATTTTCAATAAAATGAAATGCCGGTATTACATTACCCATAAGAAGTTGATATACCAGGTAAAAAGACAACTCAAATAATTCATTCTTAAATGCTGTAATCCGTTCTCCCTCCTCTCCTGACTGCTCACGACTAGATAGCATTGCTGACGACATAGATAAGGCTGTTTCCTATCACCCATTCGCTCACATATTTGTATTTGGAGACCTCAATGCCCATCACTCTGAGTGGCTTGAAAACGCCGTTACTGATCCAGTGGGCATTCACACCATGAACTTTGCTATTTCCTAATCCCTTACACAAGTGGTGGACTTCCCCACTCGCTTCCCAAGCACTCCCTCGGGTCATTCCTCACTGCTAGATATATGTTTCACCTCTGC
Organism: Ascarosepion bandense; assembly: GCA_037127315.1. NCBI lineage: Eukaryota > Metazoa > Mollusca > Cephalopoda > Sepiida > Sepiidae > Ascarosepion > Ascarosepion bandense. The sequence continues at coordinate 3,569,501 of JBBBDQ010001232.1, read as the reverse complement.
GCCTGACGCTTGTCAAGTCTCGCAGCTTTGCCCTCTCGGCAACTCCGACCACGCTGTAGTCTCTCTCAGTATTTCTTTCCAGTTTCACTCCCCCAGGAGCCCCCTACCTATAGGACCTCCTACCTCTACCAAAAAGCTGACTGGGATGCCTTTCGCGATTTCCTCTGCGACGTCCCGTGGGGAAAAGTGTTCGACATATCAGTAGATGACAGTGCCACTGAGGTCTCGTCATGGGTGAAAGCTGGCATTGATGCCTTCATACCCACCAGGAGGTATTGCTTAAAACCTCATTCCTCTCCGTGGTTCTCTCCGGCCTGCTCAGCTGCCATTGTCCACAGGAACCATTACTTCCGTCTATTCCGGAGACAGTCAAATGATCACAATAGGCGCCTGTTCACATCTGCTCGCAATGAGTGCAAGAGAACCCTAAATGACGCCAAACAGTTGTTTGCTGAGAGAATGCGACAGCACATACCTGACCGCAAGTTCGGCTCCAAGGACTATTGGAGGATTTGTAAACGAGTGCTCAACAATAGGAAATCCTCAATACCTCCTTTAATCCATGGATTTGATGTTCTCACGTCATCTGCAGACAAAGCTGAGTGCTTTGCCCGCAGATTCTCATCCAACTCCACATTCGACTCGTCCGGAGTACACCCACCCGACTTCCCTATTAGAACTGAGGCCAAACTGCAAGACGTATATATTACCCCGACAGTAGTATCCCGAGTAATTTCAAAACTCGACCCCCATAAGGCGTGTGGAGACGATGGAATCCCGGTGATAGTCCTTAAGAGGTGTGCTCCTGAACTTTCCCCTGTCCTCTCTAAACTATTTAACTACTGCCTTTCTGCTACCTGCTTTCCTGCATGCTGGAATTTCTCTTCAGTCTTTCCTGTATTTAAGAATTGTGTTGAACCCTCGGACCCTTCCAACTATCGCCCTATCAGTCTGCTACTGATATTCGGGGAATTATTCGAGGCTATAATCAATTCTGAAATAGTTCATCATCTCACCGCCCACAAACTGTTCTCCGACAGGCAATATGGATTCCGCTTTGCCAGGTCCACGGCCGACCTTCTAACAACCGTGAAGGAGTACATGCTACAGACCCTTGATGCGTCTGACGAGGATCGCGCGGTTGCTCTGGACATCTCCAAGGCTTTCGACAGGGTTTGGCACTCTGGCCTCCTATGCAAACTACGCGGTTATGTTATTACCGGTCGCCTGCTTGACCTAATCCAATCTTTCTTAAATAACCACAAAATGAAAGTCGTTCTGAATGGGCGTGACTCTTCGTCCTATAGCACGAACGCTGGTGTCCCACAGGGCTCTATCATGGGCCCGACGCTCTTCCTTATTTTCATCAACGACCTCGCAGATGTGATCAAGTCCCAAGTAGGCATCTACGTAGATGACACTACAATATACTCCCGCACCAGTCAGAAACCTGTCGTAAGGACAGACATAATCTCGCTGCTGACCTTGAACGGTATCTACACTCTGTGGTGAACTGGGGCAAGAAGTGGCTTGTCAAATTCAATTCATCTAAAACCAAGCTGTTGTCTAGCAACCTCTCCTGCCTCCCATAAGCATGGACCAAGCGATTCTCCCGGAGAGTAATACACTATGCCTCCTCGGACTTACCCTGTCCTCAGACCTCAAATGGAACCACTATATTGAATCCATAGCAAAATCTTCTGCTAAGAAGGTTGGGTCACTATGTCGAGCCAGGATGCTTTTTCCACATGAATCCATCCTGCATATATACAAGTCAACCATCCGTCCGTGCATGGAGTACTGCTGCCATTTATGGCCAGGCGCCCCTGCCGTTCTCCTCAGGGTTCTCGACAGGCTCCAAAGGAGAGTCTGTAATGTGATAGGTACTGATCTGGCGGCTCGACTGCAGCCACTTCCCCATCGTCGAAATGTGGCCTCCCTTTGTCTGTTCTATAAATACTTGCATGGCTTCTTCTCAGACGAACTTAAGTCACTGATGCTGCCTCAACAGGTGTTTACTCGTGCAACCACACTGGCAACTGGGTCCCACTCATTCACAGTCAGGTTAAATGCAGACGACAATTCTACTCCTGCAGCTTCTTCTCTCGCACTTCCCGCCTATGGAACTCGCTCCCATATTCTTGCTTTCCTGAGGCTACAACCTCCAGAAATTTAAATGCAAAGTCAATACTCATCTACTAACCACTGGACTCTAGCTCTTTCCCCACCCCTGTATAACCTTCCCTTCTCTCCACATATATATCTTTCATCGCACCTTGCTTTCTATTGTTCCTTTCTAACTAGTTTGTACTCCTCACTCTTTTCTAATTAATATTTTTACATTTATGTAGTCCCCTGCACATCAGTGGCATTTCCGCCTTGCTCGGGGTGAAATGATTAAAAAAAAATCGTGATACATACCATAATATTCGAGTTTAGATTAAGGTGAAATTGTTCAGAATCGTTGCTCTTTGTACGACAGATACTTGACCGTTTATAACAATTAATATTAATAAATAATTATTATGTATGTATTTCATTATGTAATATTGTCAGGTCCATATTGAGATAAACTCTGCTATGATGAATAGTCTGTATTTAAAACTATTTTTTGTACACTATAATCTTATATATGTTGGTGTGTAATACAGCATACGCTACAATATTTGCCATGTCTTACGACAGACATAAAAGAGATCTTATATTCATGACTTACATTGAAACAGCGGTTCTCGTACATTGTCCGTATTCAAGGAACGTCAAGAGCTGGCAATACCTAGATGGGTGACCGTTTGTGAATATCACGTAGTATAATGAATAAGCGATAGAAATTGATAAATAGAGAGCTATGTTACAATTATAATCAAGTTTGATTTTATTAGCTTACGCACAAATTTGGTAAGGTATGCATTCACCTTTTTTACTCCCCAATTATGTACTAATTAGTAAGACTTATTCACACTATTTACATCGTTCAGATCGTTGTCTTAGTCTTTGTTGCTATATTCATAACCTTCCGGCCGTTTCAGAAGGGACATAACACATGCGACTAGAACATTCTACTCTGGTAAACGAAATAAAGGATTTTGTTCGATATTCTCATCACCTGAAGAAGGATGGAGCTTACAATTGCTTAAAAGTCGTGAATACGGCAGTAAAATTTGGAACAGCTTTTCAAACAATATCAGTCAGTCAGTTAATTGCCATACGTGATACACGCTTGGGCGATCATGTCTCGAAGGAGACATGACTGACGGTGCAGATGATTATCCCGCAGTAGTTTGCCATTGCTTTCTGCGGTAGACTGGTTGCCAACCAAGGCTATAGCACCCAATCTGTTCTGCTATTTAACCCATAACTGGAAGGAGGAGACGGATTAATACCTTTCCCAAGGGTATTTGCGCGCAAATGAATAAAATGGATTCAGCTGGAATTCGAACTCGGCTCCCGGGCTTCTCATTCCGAGCCGCTATCCACTGTACTACAACACACATCCTCAATATAAATATCGTAAATAATTACAATACCTAATCACAAAGATATTAACAAAATTGTTAAAACTTGTATCACAGAAAAATAAATATCTCCCGAGCAATATAAAATTGCGTACAAAATATTTAGATTTCGTCATTAAATAGCTCCTAATGGTTGATGTGCCGCTACACCTGAACAAACAAACTTTTACTCACAGCCACACACATATTCACTCTAACCTTGTAGTTTCATCATTTTTAAATAATTCTACAATACAAAATATTAAAAAGTCATTATTCTAATGTGCATTATTTTTGTTAGACTGATATTAGTAAAAATCTTGTCCATTTTGACTCGAAAAAAGATATTTGGGTTACAAGTAAAATAGACGTATTATAAAAATGTTCAATTTTATTTGCTTTTAATAATTAATTTAATGGAAATTAAAGCTTTTGAAGATTGGTTCCGTTTTCAATCAAAATTTTTGAATTAATAAAATGTGAAAAATTTCCATTTGCCACCAGTTATATATGTTACCGTTCCCCCATTTTGTGAAATTTATTGTTAACTACTCTTTTTAATATTTCATAAGTCACGAATTTTCAGGTTCACTGTTTAACATCTGGTTTCGTTTTGATAGGGGAAAATCTCTCTACAAATTCCAAATAAAACGAACTATCTTATTCCACACGAGATTCATTTATATAAGCGTCAATACGTATATGCTTCGAAATTTCTTCTAAGTATCTGTAAATTTGTAAATGTTAATAAAATGAAGTGGACGTTAATTTTTTATTTGATCTTAGCTTCCTTTGTGGAAGATGTTGGATGGAATGACAGTGTAAGAGGAAGAGAAGACGAATATTAATTCCAGCCAACTTAACATGATTTGAGCGAATTCCCCTTAAAGCTTTGGACTCTGAAATAGCAAGGAAAAAGAAACCGAATTCTTTCCTTCTTATATATGACTTATTGCACTCCTTTGAAAGTGACATATGCCCGAATACATGTCGTGACATAATAAGCTAACTTTTCTTAGCATAACTTTTTTTCTGCCACAGGTTTGAACTAAAATTAAATACAGTTTGTATGAATATTCTCTTGCCTCAGTTCTTGGAGGCGCGGTGGAGTAATGAATAGCAACTTTGATGATGGAATCGGATTGCCGATTTCAAATCCATTCAATTTACATATGTGAAAATTTCCCTAAAAATATTAAACATTTTTCTTCTATATCTGTTAGTAGCAAATCAAACTACTTGAGTAGCAACCGAAGAACAGTTGTGAATTAAAAACCTGAGTTTGTGACTAGATTATTCCTGGTTGTTAAGGAGTTTAATTTAGAACCTCAGTAGCGCACAAAAACAACAGTTGTTAAAGGAAAGGTAACATCTTCAGAGTTAATGGCCAACGATCCCAAATATTGGTTAATAGCTGCAATTGAACAAGCCTGGCTAGTCGGACTTGATCCCTGAACGCATGGTAAATCAGGGAAGTGCCATGCAATTAGTGGGTACATTCAGTCTTTGAAATTCAGCATTCAAATGCTTCAGATAATGGCCCCATACACTGAGTGTAAATGTTTAATTATCACCTTCGAAGCTAAGCTAATCACACGTTTATTACAGTAAGACAGATTACATTACCTTATTAGTTTTCTGAAGTCGATTGTAGGTGCTATTTCGTGCACGCGTATTACACTAGATTCTTAATAGTGTGTACTGATATTTGATAATTTTCAGGATAATTTGTTGATTGTATTATTTACATTGTTCGAACGGTTTTTTTCATTCTTATTTCATCTTAAAATCGTTTCGGTTTTTGTACGCTTCGGCGTTCTTTCTTTGCTTGGATTTTCAAACGGCAATTTTAATTTTTATCTCTAGAGTGAATTATTCTCGTTCCATGTGTCATTTAATTCAAAATCATGCTGTTAACTCTTTTTAACTGAAACCTTTAAGTTATTTGTGCACCATTACTGTACTAAGTTATTGAATTCACACTTTGGATCAGGTCACTGTATCTAACAAACGCTTTTATTTACTAGATCATGTGTCCTAAAAAAAAAAACAATGAAGGCAACTCCATGAGAATTCGTATATTATATGGAAAGAGAATAATGTTCAACAGTGATCGGAATAAAGGGTTCTTTTCCAAATTCTATGTAAGTGAAAACTACCGGAACATGCAACGACCGAAACGTTGTGCACATGGCAACATTCCGGACAATGTAAATACAACCTCATCTCAGAAATGTAGACAAATATGTGTTTATTGTTTATGTCACAACTCAGATTTTAAAACGTCCATAGTACGAGCCAACACGGCCCCGCATCAAGGTCGGAAGGGTCTTAGAGCAGCATTCTATGTGGTTAGATAGCTGGTCAATTTTGGTGAAAGCTCGGAGATTAACCTGACTTGCGGTATGGGTACGCATCTAAATCAGTAAATCTAGCAAAAACTATTTTATCTTCGTTCAAAAATTTTTCTAAGTGCACCTTGTTCTGTACGATGTGCGTTGTGATGCAGTGGATATCGGCTCGGAACGAGAAATCGGGGAGCTGAGTTCGAATTATATGTAAAGTTCATTGCATTCACATACTCGCAAAGGAAAGGTAATAATCAGTCTCTTTCCTCCAGTTATGGTTTAAATAACAGTAGAGATTGGGTTCTATAGCCTTGGCTGGCAACCAGTCTACCGCAGAAACTATTGGCAACCTACTGTGGGATATTTTTCTGCCCAGTCATTCATGTCTCTTTCAAGCTTGTATCACATATGGCACTTAACCGACTGATTATTCTGTAGATAGTAATTAATTAAACAAGACTGTTTTAGTTTGAGAGCTTATTATGTTCGTAAACCTTCAGTAAATTAGCTTTTGACCGAATAAGCATAACCTATTTGCCGTCTATGCTAGACCGAAACGATTTGTTGCGCTCAGATGCTTTTTGAATGTAAAATAATTAAATGAAGGACAGTGATCAATAAATTTCATAGAATTTATTTATTTTATTTTACTTATCGCACCTACCTCCTATTAGCATTGAACAGGCTTGCCTCCCTGAGAGTAAAACACTACGCCTCCTTGGCTTTACACTCTCGGCGGACCTCAAATGTAATGACTATATCGAAATCCATTGCTAAATCCGCCGCTATGAAAAGTCGTTTCTCTGTGCAGGGCCCGGAAGTTTTACCCGTCCGTATCTATCAAGCACATATCTAAATCTACCATTCGCTCTTGTATTGAATACTGCTGCCACATCTGATCGGGTGCCCCTGCTACTCTCCTCGGGCTTCTTGACCAAATACAACGAAGAATCTGTAACGTGATCGATACTGACTTTGAAGACCGGTTACAACCACTCTCTCACCGGCATGACGTGGATTCCCTGTGCATCTTCTATACATACTTTCACGGCTTCTGCTCCGATGTACTTAGATCATTGGTGCCGCCTATGTGCGAATTTACACGAGATAATAGTTTAGCAACTAGCTCCCAGGCTTTTACAGTGAAACAGATAAGATGTAATCGTAATTTCTACTCCAACAGCTTCTTTTCTCGCGCTTCCCGCCTGTGGAATTCCCTTCCACATGTCTGCTTTCCAGTGAGCTACAATCTCAAGGAGTTTAAATATAAGGTTAATAGACACCTCCTATCACACTAACTTGAAACTATTCTCCCAACACTCTCACCATCTACCCTATCCTCATACGTCTATCATCCTCCTTCTGACATTTCCTTTATCTAACCATCCTTTCTCACCACTTCACCCCCTATATAACCCTCTGCGCAATAGTGGCAATGAAATTCCTTGCTCAGGGTGAAACGATTATAAAAAAAAGCCCTTCAAGATATTTCTTTGTTTCTTTATGTAAAGACGACCAATTTATCTGTGACAAATAGTGGAGTCGTTTTCCTATGTCTTTTCTAATTGCTTTAATTCAGCGCCATAAAGAATAGATTTCCCTGTTAGTACTGTTATTTAACCCTGGCTGGGATAAAGAAGACATGAGTCCATGCCTTGCAGGTTTAACAGAGTGTAAGAAATTTGAAAGTTTCAGCGCTGATAACATTATTATTGTTTTTTTTATAATTAGTTCAATAATTTTCAAACATAACTATTTATGGAAACGCAACAATATATTAATACTGTGCCAATTCACCTGGCAAGGCACTTGCATTGTTTAAAATGGCACATATCATAGTTAACGAAATTCAGTATCTGTTGTGAAAATGCGCCCTTTTGGCTTCATCATGCTTATTCACAAAGTCGATGTCCCCGTTTTGATAGTAGATAGAGAATGTAAACTTCATGAAACTCTACAATAATTTTAATGGATATGGGAATTAAGGAATATATATCACTTGCAAGTAGATACATATAATGCTTTTAGCAATATCAGACAATTAGTGATGCAGATTAGTGTTATAAAAGATTAAAAGATTATATAGAATTACGAAGAAAAACAAATAAAATCATCTGGCAAATTTTTTAATAAACGACGGAACATGTGACTTAAAACACTTAACACGCATTTGTCACACGATAACTAGGCAAATAATATATTTTATTATAATAGATTAAAGTAGAAAATGGTTAAGAATAGAAAATAGTTTAAAAACATATTTAACAAAATTGAAAAAGAAGAGGAAAAAATAAATAACCGCTTTTTCTTTTATGAGGAAAATTGTGGAAGAGACAACGGTATCCGATTACTGTTTTAAATCCTACCGCTCTTCCGCTAAATATTTGACTCAGTGATTTAATGTGATAAAGATATAAGTTCAGGAGATAAAAGTTCAGGAGGTGCGTTTTCGAATGACCAGGTCAAAGGCTGTGTTTTACTGTATCTTGACCACACTTTAAGAATTTTCCGGCGGAAGCTTTATTAAGATAAAAAAAAGTCGCCAATGTTTATCACCGGTAGTCTAAAGCATTTCCGGATTTCCGGATTTCCGGATTCATTTTAAATAAATAGAAATTAGTTAGTGAGTTTTAAAGGAGTTCCGCCGGGCTTGCGCTTGAAGTAAGAATCTCCGTTCGTCTTGTTTCGGTCAGTTCGGATTTGTTGATCTCCATTAATTAGAGTTAGAGCTGTGTGTCACATTCGCCTGCCCCAACCGAAAAACGAAATAAAGCATCCTTTCAACTCATCCAAGTTGTGGAAGTTCGTTACCGTATAGTTTAATCTTGTACCCCCAGCTTGAGGCTCCGACATTTTCAACAAATTCCCGGCAAACATCACAGTGTGGAGAACGGCCGCCGGAGAAATTGGTCAGTTGGGGTGTTACACATTGCGATAACAAATTTTCAAAGAAATCATTGCGTAAAAAGGAAAATTGATACAAATAAATTTAAAAAACGAATACTATTGATGTAGCAGTGAATGTGTTACCATTTCCACAGGTATGAACATTATTTCTGGTAACCCGGACATGATTCTACATAAAGGTACATTGACCATATGAACGTAGAAATCTTAAGGAACCGCAAAGGACGTTTATGCTTAGAACCAGAAAGAATTATCCGAAATTTCGAGAATATTTTATGAATAAAATAGTCTTCGAGAATTCGGATCTCACAAGTCATATTTAATATAAAAAAAAACCCAAACTCTAGTAAACTGTCACAAATTTACACAGCCGTATATTCCAATAACCGCAAATCCAATAGTCTACCTAGTCAGCTACTCATATCTTAGTATGCATTCGACGATAATCCGTAATTAAGCCATTCTGGTTATTCCATTAATGAAATACTTTCAGAAACGACGGAAAGAGTTTTCCTAGGTTTTCATTTGTAAAACCAGATATGATTGTATCGGTATACGCTTGCTCTCACTCATTTAAATGTAGGTGTAATTCTTTTACACAGTAACGTACTTAGAAAGTGAGAAGGATTCTCAAAAGCAAACTTGGCTAAACGCTACAATGGCTCCTGTGAAGAGCCATGACCGCCCTCGTAAAGAATAAATGCATATATCAACAAAATTCCTGAAAGTTTAAATCAAACCATAAATTCTAATTAATTAATTTATATAATTTATTAAAAAATTAGTTTTCCGAATTTTAACTTTGAATGTTTCACGCTACTCCATATAATGCAAAATTAATTTCTAAATTATTCACATAAAAATTTCAATTTCAGATAACTCATATATTTTATAGACCGCCAAAATGTAAAGGCGTGTTTTTCGATTAAGTGAAATTATGATTAAATAAGAAAGAAAAAGTATCACAAAGTATATAAAAAATAAGTTAAACTTATTGAAATATTATTTATCAAATACGTAATAATTTTCATTTTCAACAAATGCAAATTAAGTTAAAGCCAATTATTAGATTCTATATCTAATTACAATTTTTTTCTTGGAAAATTCTATTTAAGAATTTCAACTTAGTTGTTTCTGAAAGCTTCTGTGATCAAAACAAATATGTGTACTTGCTAAATCTGGTGATTAAAAACTTTGTAGACATACAAAAAAGGAAAACATCGACGCAATTCTAAGTTACTAGATATATATATATTCTTTTTATAATCATATCAGCCCAAGCAAGGCATTTTACTGCCACTGTTTTGCAGGAGGTTTCATAGGACGACCTGTAAACTCTGAAGAAAAAAAAATACATAAGCTTATTTATGTGTTTCTGAAAAAAAGAATCGGATCAAATTTTAGATTTTTCCTAACACCTGATTGGCCAAGAAATAAGAGATTGTATCCATGTTGTTTTCGCCGACATCTGCATAGGAAAAATTTGGTGAACTAAATATCTTATGTCTAGAGCTTTTTTTCTGAATTCATAAAAGTAGATGCATTTTATTAGCTTATGAAAAGATATATATGTGCGTAATCTCGGACTTTCTGTGCAATCAAGTCTTACGAAATCTGACATTAGTTTGTTACCATTCAATCTTGGTTCTGTTTCATTTTATTTTATTTACTTATTTTTTTTAGGAGACTTATTTCAAAATGGTGAAAAATGTTAGTACTTCTCGAAAAGTATATCTTTCTAAAATTGTCAGTTTAAAAAAGAGAGAAATGTTTTTTTCGTATATGCATATAGCAATTTAATTATAAGTTTTGGAATAATTATTTGCATGGTGTCAATGCCGGTGAGTTGTGGTTCACAAGTTATTCAAGAAACGCAACCTTGCCCAAATTTTAAGTTGAAAAAACATAGTAGCACCATCACTAATTTGACTACCTATCCTAAATTCACTCTGAAATGCACAGTTAATGAACCATGATATAACAGTTTTTGTATTAAGATTTAGGTTCTTGACAAGAAAATTAACCTGCAACATTAACCATCAATTAAAGTTAAAACACGGCTGACCATAGGTATATCATACACAATTTTGAAAATATCAAAAATATTAAATATAAATCTTTATTTCAATTATTTTGCATGCGGGCATTTCAAAACTTTTACTTTGAGTTAACATTAATAAGAAATGAAGTAACATATTATTTAGGTAAGAAAAGCATGTACTGAAAATTTAATTAAATTATGATTAAAATAGCGTCATTACCGCTGGGTACTATATACCTATGGTTAGTGTTTTCGTTTAGTCTAATGAGTTAATTCAAATATATTTTTCTATTATAACTGAAGATGGCACAGAAATAGAAACAAATTAAAGAGCAGAAAAAACAAACATAAAACAACTGTTTAGAAGAAGATTTGCCTGATATCGAATATCCGATGGTTTCCTGCACTGACATCCGTAGTATTTCTACACCTACGAATCTTAAACAGTATCAGCGGAATCCTCCTCTCCTATATAAATCGTATCTGAAACGACTCAGTTTGAATCATCACATAAGGAATATATAAAAAACTCATACGCGTCATCAAGTAGAGTAACCTGCACTTCTGTGCCGGCAATAAAATAGATGTGGTTTTATTTTTTTCCCATGACACCTTTTGTATTTTTACTATTTCTAGTGAATGCCTGTTGTTTTAGAAAACGATGATTAGGAGAGTAATTAATTTATACAGTTTTTGGCCTTGAGAACTTGCAAGAAAAATATTAAAATCTGTTTACTTCATAGATTGCTGATTTACAAGGATAATCTTATATTTGCAAAATTCTAGAAAAGTGATACATTTGTATTAAACTGAGACAATTCAATATTTATTATGTAAGATTGATACAGAAATAAATATGAAAACCATACCATTCACTAAATTAGGAAAATATACAAACGAACTATAATTAAATATTTATTATTTTATAAATTTAGAATTAACGGTCATTTAGTGATGTTTTTAAGATCCTTACAATAAGCCCAAAAAAAAAAAACACATATACGAGGGTCATTCAATAAGTAAGGTAAATCTTTCGGTATAAAGGACTTCTAATACAGATAGGAGCTTACTTTTCTTCCAACGTAGTCTCCAAGCAGTGTCAAACACTTTTCCCATCTGTGCACAAGCTTCCGTATTTCCTCAGCAAAAAATCTGTGGACTGATGTCTCAGCCAATTGCTCACAGCACTGTTTAATTCATCGTAACTTTCAAATTTCGTGCCTCTCGTAAACGATTTCAAGGGATCAAAGAGGTAACAAACTGAATAGGCAAGGTCTGGGCTGTGAAAGGAACGAGGGATTAGTTCCCAACACAGCTCGTTGGTGGTCTGCACCGTTTGGGCTTGCGCTGTCTTGATGCAAGACAACCCCATGTGACTGATGACACCGGCGTTTGTTCAATTTTGAGTGCTGTCCCAACAGTTAGGCTCAAAGTCCTTGCAATGTCAATCAAGGTCATTGACTAATTAGATTACCTCAGGAAGATCTCACTTCTGTTGAACTCCCAGGCTTGTCTTCATCCTCAACACTGCTACGTCATTCTTTAAACAACTTAGCCCAATTGTAGACATTTTTGGCTGGTACATGTGTCACGATACACAGTTGAACGTATTTTATGATTTGCACCCTTCAGCAACCAAAAACTTGATAACTGATCTCTGTTCATTCATGGAGCATGCTTTTTGGTCGACCTCTTTGTTGATCTCCAAAACTCCCAAGTTTTTCCCAATCTGAAAGAAAAAATCCCTTTAAAAAAGAATTAAAGGAAAATACGTTTCTATTTTTATTAGAAGTCCTTATACTGAAAACCTCACTTCATTTATTTAATGACCCTTATATATATATATATATATATATATATATATATATATATATAACATTTTTTTAATTGTAATGGAGGTTTTACGCGACCTACCATGTTTTCTAACTTGGCCGTGTCTTCAGCCGATTTGCAATAGTTAATTTTACCGTTAGTCTTTAAAAACGCTCCCGTAACGGCGATTTTTTTGAACCCCCAGTTTTCAAAATTAGAAAAGATATTACGTTTTCATCTATAATTTTATGGATCTAATCAGTATTTTATGGTATCCCTACACTTAGTCATAATTTCTGTTTTTTTTTTGTTATTTAGTATTTAATTTTTGTTTCAGAATAACATAACTGCTAACTTTAGAAACCTAGGTGTCGTCATAACATTTTTACAAATGGCAATTATTCAAAACTTGTAAAATATAATTGTATTGAACAATCTTTAATCCAATTGTGTACTGGTTTAAAGTTATTATGACCGAAAATTAATGAATTAAATTATATATATATGTCTGTAGAAAGAGAGAGAGAGAGAGAGAGAGAGAGAGAGAGAGAGAGAGAAGCTGTTAGATACGGGAGATAGTGAGTTACTTTAAGAGTCAGTTTGTATGGATAGGAGTGGAAGACAACGGTTAAACCTAGATTTGAACATATTATGATTTGAGTGATCGAAAAACATTTTTTGGCTATCGGTTCCACAGAGCAGTGGTTTGCGAGAAGAACCAGGTCGATTAGAACTTACTTTTCGCTAATAGAATACAGAGTGGTTTGGTACAATTTAAATGACATTGCCGATCCTAGACGTAAAGTTATGAGTAGTGGAACAGAACTGAATTGTGGAAATAAACAATCTAATAAATAATTATGGGTTCTCTTTGTCATCATTTAAGTCAAAAACAAAAATGTATAAATTCACTTTCATGTGTTTAAATTTTTGCTAATTCTCGCTTTTTGAAACAATAGATATTTCCAATGAGTAGTTGATTAAAAGCTGTGTTTTTAAAACCTATCCTTTTTTCGGGTACACAAATCCATCTTTGCCAAAATGTTTAAATATTATAGATCCATCATCAAAGCTAACATTCTAATTATTGCCATTCAACAAGATGCAATGCTTGCACTATAAAATTATTTAAACTATTGCCCTCATCTTTGCTGCTATTTATACGACGCTTCGGCGTTTGTGCTCTCCGGTCTTCTTCATGTGTTAAGAATTTTGAACCGAACCATTCATTACAACCACTTGACTATATCATTCTCAGTCCTTAAGGACACACGGAACATTGGATATATACGTTGGATACATTCAATGACTTGACCGAAGAATTTAGGAGTTCAATACACGGCTACAGCAGCAGGGAATAAGTAATTTAGATGGTTAGAGGGCGATAGCTCATAACTCCCAAAAGAGGCTTTCCGCAAGCAATGACTAAATGGCAGCAGAGATGAGGATAATATTCCGAATAATGTAAATGGGGAAAATACTACCTCATCTCAGAATTATCGACAAATACCGAAGATGGAACGTTATGCAAAATAAGATTCGTACAGAGAATAAATATGCTGACAACATTACTGTCACTAAGAGATTAGAAAATGTTCACACGATAAACTTCGTAGCCATACACGGTCGTGGGGTTGGGGTTGGTTGATGATTCCTTTCATTGCCTTTCATGTTCAACCCGAGTTAAAATTGCTTAAAGGCATCGCTCGACTTTGTCTCAGAAGAACAGTACGCTCCCAACTTGAGAATTTTAAGTAGTAATCTGACCCTCGTCTTCAACACCACAGCTGTAGACCAGTGAAAAAGAAACTTAAGACACATTCATATTAACCACTGAATATAGCTTATCATAAAAGCAGTTTAACTATTCTGATTGAATTGTGCACAGAGGCCTGATTTTTTATATGCTAAAATAATGTCAGTAGATTGTATCACCATTTCAGTTAATTTAGTTTATTTCATTTTGGCAACTGTTTTGTTTAAGTCGTTATCTAACCCCAGTACTATATGCAAAGTAAACGATTGTTAAACCAAAGTTTATTGTCTTGTTTCGAGATATATGCAGGTCATTTACTTACAGAGTATTTTGTCGATATATAAGAAAACATTTTATTATATTCCAGTAGTGCCGTTTAGAGCCGTTAGTTTTCACACCACTCTGACATCGAACTGTGAAACTCTTGATATTCTTCATCCATCTAAGTACTGACTAATTGCAACGCTGTTTAACATCAGTACTTGTACCAAAATTGTTATTTTAACTATGTAACCTCGAAGTCTGTTTTTATGCTCGGTTAATAAATTAATTTAAACGTAATAACAAGCACTGTAAGATTTTCAGTGGAAATATGACGTCAGGCTATACTAAATCAATAATTCTCTTCGGTACAAAACCGTTTCATCCGAAATAAATTATTCAACTGAAAATACAGTGGATTCAATAGCTTGAAACGTAGCGTCACAAACGTCAATACAGAATTTATTAGTTAGAAACCAAATCATAGTAATTATTCTGTGACTTCCTGGCAATATATTTCCAATTATTTTATTCTCTAGATCTAAACTTAGTTATAAATGAAACTTTGTGTGTGTGTGTGTGTGTGTGTGTCTGTGTGTGTGTGTATCCGTTACCTAAAGACTCCGAAATGGCTGACCCGATTTTCTTGAAAATTTCTACTATAAGCGTCTGCGAGTGTTCTTAGCTAGGTTTTGTGTCCAAGTACACCCAATAAATATCGAAAATCCATAATCGAAAAAAAACGGGTTATAGAAGGAATTGTCCGATTTTAATAAAATTTGATACACTCATAGACAAAGACATAAGAAACGATATTCAGAAGTTGCAGGTGTTACAATAGTGCCGAAAATCGATAATATATATATATATATATATATATATATATATATATATAAAAGGCAAGATGTTTTTGTGTATGTCTGTTCATTTACCTGTATGTCAGTATTTTTTCAGGCCTTTTATTATACTTTTTGATTCGGGTTTGGCTCTAAGTAAGTATAATTGTAGTTCTTAGTTTCAGCCATGATATCATTTACTCAGAGGACTTATTAAGCCTTCAAAATTTCAGTTTACGACGAAAAAAACTTATTTGATAACGATACCAGGAAATCAAAATTCGAGTTACAGCCATTCATTTTTCTTTCAGTCTACGGTTCGCTTTAACTGGAAACAACTGTTGCTTTTTAGTCTTTTGTGCTAACGTCCAAAGAGTCTGAGATCCAGGACCATGGATTAGTTTTAATGCTTTCATTACACCCGAGCAACGCCAGGCTATACGGCTAGTATTTACATATTTGTCAAACAGTGTCTCCTTATATTTCATTTAAGGTGGTTTTGTCTCTGCAGTCTATTTCTTTATTAGATTTTATACTACAGAATCATTAATCAAGTTGTGTATCTGAGCCTAATGGTTAGTCTACACGTCTCACAGGACAACACTCGTGGTACAATTGCAGTACATAGGGAAACAATAAGTACAAATTATGTTGATAATTAAATTATACATTCCATTCGGTTTTGACAGTAAATGCTTAACTATTTTATAAAATTTTAAAAAATCCTTTTTTAAAAGGTGAAGAGGCTCATCCCTTGTTCCTTGTTTAGGATGTGGTTTCCGGCTTTCTCTTTTCCAATCTTTTTACTCTTTTCTTTTTTCTTTTTCTATTGGAGTAGATAGACTGAACTATCGCCCGGTTCACATTCCACCCACGTCTATTGAATAGGTGAAGAGGCTCATCCCTTGTTCCCTGTTTAGGATGTGGTTTCCAGCTTTCTCATTTACAAAATCTTTTCACTATTACGTAACCCTCTGCGCATCGGTGGCGTTACCGCCTTGCTCGGTGTAATATGATTAAAAAACATCTAATTTAGAATGTTGGTTTTTTATGTTTTTTATGTTGATGTGTTTCTAATTACAACTTTAAATGCAAAAATAATGCTGGTCGGAAACATTTCTAAAATGCGATTGTTCTCTATTAATAGTTTTAAAGGGAACGTTTTGCCGTCCATCAGCATGGCTCCTGCCAACTTCCCCGAAGGAAATTCGCTGCGACTTCTTGGTTTCACGTTTTCCACTGATATGAAGTTAAAAGGTAATAGTGAATAAGCTGGTAGAAAAATAGGTTCTCTCTGTTGTGACGATATCACCTTACACGAAAGAATCTCTCTTGCACACATATAAATACCATTCGATTATGGCTTTAATATTCCTGTCATATATGATATGGTAATTTATTTTATGTAGAGTAATTCTTGACAAAAATAAAAGGAAGAATTAATAACGTTATCAGCCCGAAATAAGCTTCAGTTACTTTACCACCGCTGTAAAGTTCTTTAGCTCTGCTTCCTTATTTATTTGATTGTACGTGGATATTTCGGAAAAGCGTTCCTAGGTTCCTCATCTTCATTAATTTAAAGGTGGTACTAGATTGGCAGCTATGTCTCTTAATTTCACTGTAACATTAAAACCTATGCAATTTTTTTCTCGTTCGTGGCTTTCTGCTTTTCCGATTGCAAATAAACAAATAAATAAATAAAAATAATTGCAATGTCAACAATCATTTTCTGTTTTTTTTTAACCGTGGTTGTTTGTTTTTTTTTTGTTATCCTCTTTGTTTCTAGCCCCCACAGTAACGCATTTCATGCTAGTAGATTTTTTTTTTTGCTTGACGTGAAATGATTTATAAACATCAAATTTTATTGTCCTAGTTTTTTTTATAGTAACAAAGAAGTAATTTCCGGATAAAATCATAATAATAATTAACCTTTTAAATACTATAAAATAGCTTATCATTATGACTGCAGATACTAAGTGAATGCAGTTTAATTTAAATAAAGTAGGAATAATAGTTTAACTATATTGATTCAATTGTTTACTGTTGCCTGATGATTTCTAGCCAAAATATTGTAATGTGATTGGATGACAATTTTAGTCAGTTTATCTTATTCCTCTTCTGGAAACTGTTTTATTTAAGTTGCCGTTTAACACCAGTTTCGTGTGTTAAGTAAAAGGCTGTCAAGCCAAAGATTAACCGCTTGTTGTGTAGTGTCGCGAGATAAAGACCGACTTTATTAAGTATTTTGTTTATAGATAAGAAAATATTTTATACATAGTTGTGTATTTGGTTAAATATTATCCTTTGTTGGATATATAAGTCAGTGGAGATAATGAAACAAAAGAGAAAAGTTATTACAAAGTTTTTCGCCTTCGTCTGGTAGTTGTTTATGCACAGAAAGTTTTATATCTTATTATTCAAGCCGTTAACATTTACTGGAATTAAAATTAGCCTACATCGAGTAGATATATTTTAATTTTCTTCTTTTTTTCTCGATTTGTGTATGCGCTACGACAGCTTTTTCGGTGATATATGGAATTGTATATATGCATTCAGTTTTCCTATCGGCAAAAGGAGCAGTCCAAGGTGTCAAATACAGGTGGGGAATACTAGAATCAAGGAAGTAAAAAAAAATTAGATACCCAGGAAGTGTTCTAACACAAGATGGAAAATGCGACACAGAGATTCGAAGGCGAATTGGCATGGCAAAGTACGCATTCCATAAGCTGAGTAAAATTCTAAGACACAGGAAAATTTCAATAGAAACAAAGAAGAGAGTGCTAGATTGCTATGTGATGTCAGTTCTTCAATACCGGCAGTGAACGCTGAAGATCTAAAAAAAACTGAAGCAGCAGAAATGTGGTTCTACAGAAAGATGCTGCGGATATCATGGACCGAACATGGGTGCAATGATGCGGTGTTGGAAAGAATGGCAACCAAAAGAAAATTAATACTGAACATCAGGAAGAGACAACTGAAGTTCATAGGAACATGCAATTAATACGGATGTCTTGGAAAACTTGATACTGACAGGCCATATAGAAGGAAAAAGAGACAGAGGAAGGAAACGGATAACATATTTGAGTGTAACAGAAGAAAGCATACTAAGAGACACAAGAGATAGGGACACGTGGAAAACCATGATTGCCTACGTCCTGAAAGGACAGGGCACATAGAAGAAGAAGATATATGCATATTCTTAGGTTGTTCGTGGAGAATTATGAAATCAGTCTCTGATAAAAATTAATAATTTATTGTTACTTGAGTTTGTAATTAATGATGGTATTTTATTTATATTTAAAGGTTAATATTAGTAGCTTATTTGCATTTGAGAACAAAGTTAAATATTGGTTATTTATTTATAATTGAGTACTTGAGACTATAGGTTTATATTCGTAATCTATTCATACTGACGTCTATGGTTAAATGTTTATATTTTTATTTATTTATTTTTAAATATGGGGATAAAAATAACATTTAAATGTAAGTTGGACAAAAATGAAAGAGAAAATGAAGGTCAACAGTAAAAATAAAACAATATAATCAATTGAAATAAAATATATTGATGAGCTAATAAAATTAATGTAAACAACTAAATTTCAGAAAATTATTTATCAGTCAACATTATAATCCTATGTTACTCGAATCTCTACATTATTGCGAACACAACACAACAAAACACCGGATTACGTCTTCATCACGATGAAACAACTGTTTACATAGGAATTCCGAATTTATGCAACGTCAAGTCTAATCAGTACCTAAATGGGTGACAGATTGGTATGCCAGTTTCTGTAATCTTGGATGTGTGGTGGGGGGAAAAACGGATAGTCTACCAGAACTCTTAATCTTTGAGACTAGTTCTAATTCCATTTGCGTTTGTTAAATTCGCTTTTCGGATGTGAGTTGTGGTGCAGTGGCTATCAGCTCGGAACGAAAAATCGGAGAGACGAGTTCGAACACCAGTTAAAAGCATTGCATTCACTTCCTTTCAAAAAGGTATCAATCAGTCTCTTTCCTGTAGCAGTGGGTTAAATAACTCGGCAGATTGGGTTTTCTAGCCTTGGTTAGTAACCAATCTACCGCACAAAGTAATGGCAACCTAATTCTAAATTCTGCGCTGTCAATCATGTCTCTTTCAAAACATGATCGCCCAGATGTGTATAACGTAAAGTACATAACAGTCTGATTCGTTGAAGTCCAAATAATCATTGTAGCGTTATCAATCTGCTACGTTTCTACGAAGTTATGGGTTAAATACTAAGACTATATTCTTATTATCTCCAAGAAAGTTTCACAAGCTAAAAGAACTTTCTGGTTTTAAATAGCCCACAAACGGTTGATAAGTTGTAGACAACGAATCAAGCAATAAAAAAACATAATAATACTTGATATTTTCATTAAAAATAAATAGTAAATTTCACGATCGGAAGATCTTTTTTTACGTTCACTTTTTAAACCAAGTTTTCCTAAGCAAGAATCAATAAGTATAAACAAGTATTTTAAAATAATTTGTTTTTATACTTGTTTTAAAATGACGAATTTCCTCTTCTGTGTCCTATCCTCTAAAGATGGCGTCAAATATGCCTTTCTACAGATTTATATACTTTGTAGATCTTGTTTGCCTTTTTCTTTTTTTTCTTTTTGGCAATTTGTTCAGCACTGTTGCAGTCTGGTATTGAACTCAAAACTTTTTATGGCAGATCACTGGAGATAACCAACACTTTTATCCACTGGGCCATGTGAGATACAAAAACTTGTGAATCAATTACCTTAATACAGCAGTGATAAATCTATAACTTATAAACTTGATTTAAAGGGAAATAATTGCATGAGATCCGGAAGTATCATGCTACATGAAACTAGAATGATATACCCAAGTGATCGATATAATGGTTTCGGTTCGAAATTCAAAGTACCAAAAGGGCCGAAATGTCGGGAATATAGTAATAAAGATGAGGACAACAGTCCGAAGAATGTAAATAAATTTTATTTAATCTCAGAAGTATGGACAAAGGTGCATTTGTTTTGTTTGTTTCCTTATAAGGGATTCTGTTATACCGTCGATTTGCCCCAGTTTCTTAGGTAGGTTATTCACTGCTTTCGTCTGTCCCTCTTATATTCAATACCTCCCGTTAGGGTTTACGATTCTTCTCTCCTATATGCATAACAGAAATATCTATTGTGTTTTGCTGATGTTAAGTATGTTTGATTTTCTTTCCAAATTCTCATTTTCCCATTTTTAGTCCATGTTGTTGTCAGCTATCTCTTTAGCGCAAATCTTTTGATACCTTGAGTGTCTTCTTCATCTGTGATGAGCTTGTCCATTCCATAAAAGTGAACAACTAATACAAAAGAGTCGAGTATTCTTTTATTTGTTTCTTATTATTTTTTCTAGTTTTTTAATACTTTGCTTAGCTTTTGGAAGGTATCTTGTACTATACCTGTGTGCATTTCTATTTTGGTGGCGCATTTATCTGCTATATTAAAAGATTTCCTATAAATATCGATTGTGGTCTTCTGCTAAGGGTTGTTGCTCTTTTTGAAACCATAATTTCTATATTCCTACAATTTATAATGAGTTCATTCTTCTCACTTTCATTGACGTCGTTGTGTCGTAGATCCAGTAGAAAACGAAAGAAAAACTAACCTAATACAAGAATGTCACATCATTACGATGATGATATACTCAAATTTACATATTAAATTCTGAGATTTCCGTTAGTCACGTCGATCTGCCTCACCTTCTAAATTATTCATACATTGACCAATCGAAACCAGAATTTGAGGAAGTGCAAAAAGAGAGTGTACAAAGTACAGTTGATTTTACAAAGAAGGCAGCTTCAATAAACGAAATACAACTTCTTTTTCTTCTTCTATATTGCCTGTCATTTCAAGACTTAGGCGATCAAGGCTTTTCACATCTCCTTATCCCTGGTGGCTCTTTTTCTAGTTACAACCGGTAACCATCGTTCCGTCATCCACCTGATCAGGTCCTTCAAATATGTTATCTGCTGCTTTCCCTGTCTCATTTTCCCTCTATCTGGCCTGTTAATATCACATTCTCCAAGCCCTCTCTCCTCATTGCTTGTTCCAGGAAATTTAGCTGCCTGTTCCTGATGCTTTTTATTAATTTTCTTTTTCTTTCTATCCTTTCCAAACCTCATCATTGCTCACATGCTCGATCCATGATATTCGCAGCATCCTTCTGTAAAACCACATTTCAATTGCTTCAAGTTTTTCTTAATCTTCTATGATATTGTCCAGCATTCACTGCCACATTGGAAAACTAGCATGACATAGCAATCCAGTACTCTTTTCTTTGTTTCTAGCAAAATTGTTAAGTTTTAAATTATAAGACATAAAAAAGTTGTAATTTCCAGAAATAAATATTTAAGCATGGCTATTGTATGTTGCATGCTAAGTTCTAAGATTTTCTTTTTCATTCTTAAAAATAAAAAAAATATATATTTTCTTAAAAATAAAAAAATATATTTTTTCTGAAAAATATTGTTTACCATGAAATCCTATGAAGTTAAATTAAATTATCAAAGAGTGAAATAAATTATTTGTCAATGCATTTTGCAAACAAATGAGCTTGTTCAAATCTTATAGATGGGTTTAAAAATTCAACAAAAGGTGGAAATAGTCAATCTTAACGCAAAAATGTTGGAGATTAATTTAAAAATATTAAATTGTCAGAGGTTAGCACCACATAAAAACAGAGACGAAATAAGGCTTGTAAGAAAACTATTTTGAAATATGTTTTATTATAACCCAACAACATCAACAATATGGATGCTTTATTTTAGACGTACCATTTTATTTGAATAAGAATATTAAAATAACAATAATTTAAATTCTCTACTATTTACATTATTCGGATTATTGTTCTTATCTTACAATTTGTACGACGTTTTCGCCAATGTATGGCCTTATTCAGTTGCTAGGACTTTCATACAGAATCATTTATTACGATCACTTGGGTATATCATTTTCATTCTTTGTGCGAAGCTTCATTTAGAAGTTATGAATTATCTTACTCTAACCCGACTCTATAAGTTAATTACTTGTTCACCACTGATTTAGCCTGGCAATGAACGCTCAAACCTTTGGGTTAAGTCTATATAAACTGGGCCATGTATCCTTAAGGACAACAACTGAATTTTTGGGACTTATAAACCTAAAGTTCAGTAATATTTTTTTTAGTAGATGTCATATTGCAATATTTTATGTTTTGTTATGTTATAATATAGTATTGTTTTATGTTACTGGTTTTCTCTTGTATTTTAAAAAGCCACCGTTTATTAGACAAAAACAAAAAGTATTCTTACTCAACTTTAATAGCCAAAGGCTACAGAGATACAAAAAACACCTATGAACAACGTAATAAAAGAAGAAAAAATATCCATATTTACCGAGTTATGAGAGAAGTGTTGTCTGGATTCTCTTCAGTTTTAGATGGGTACTAAACAAGAAGAAAATCCGAATTCAAAACAAGTTTAAATAGAAATTAGATCCTTCCTTCTGTTATACTGCCATGGTTTTAACGATAATAATGACTAGTGGTTTGACCTCAGGAATCGTACAATATTTTACAATGAACTAGAAATAAATTAAGAAATTTTTTCATGACCATATAAAAAAAATTACACTAACCGAAATAGTAATATAAAGAAGCTGAAAAGAATGTGTGAGGAAGAAAAACAACATTAACACCAATTAAATTATTCTATAAAAAATAAAAATAACTATAAATAGAAGAAAAACCATACAACAATCGAAAAAAAAACACCAGTTCTTTAACCGTAAATAAATCGCAAAACATTGAAACAAAATATTTTATTTTTGAAGCAAATTTGTGGGAATCAAAATTAATGCCTGAATATATCCAATATATAACATATCTAATATTCTGAGTGTGCGTTCGCCTGAATGAGTATATGTATATGTATATGTATATGTATATGTATATGTATATGTATATGTATATGTATATGTATATGTATATGTATATGTATATGTATATGTATATGTATATGTATATGTATATGTATATGTATATGTATATGTATATGTACGCACGGTCATGTCACGTTGGATACACCGGTTCCCGCTCGATCACCGAAGTTAAGCAACGTTGAGCCTGGTCAGTACTTAGGTGGGTGACCACTTGGGAATACCAGGTGCTGTTAGCATTCACGTATGTGCGTTGGGGTGCGGTGGATGTCGGCTTGGAGGGGGAAATCGGTGAGCCGAGTTCCAATTTCAGTCGAGCACGCTGCATTCACTTGCGCACTGGTACCCTTGGGAAAGGTATTAATCCGTTCGTTCCCTCCAATTATGGGTTAAATAATTGAGGTCTTTGCTGTTCGTGCGATTAGTGGTAGTCATCTGCACCAATTGTTTGTTATCAGCAGTTCCAAGAAGTGTGGATGGTACTACACAATGCCTTCACCACTATAAACAAATCTCTGTGTGGTTGTCTTGCTGGAAAAAGGTTGGGCCCTCATACGTTGAACGCGACGGGAGAATCCATTATATATATATATATATATATATATATATATATTGTACAGGCAGCATACGTCACACATATTGGTAAGACATAATATAGTATTTAATTACCTCATGTCTGAATATTATGTGGGAAATATTTCTTCTGTACTCTATAAACATTCATCGTTTCTTACATTACCTTCTCTTTTTCAGGAAGAATGAAAAATAGGAAAAGTTGATAAATTTAATGTTATTTTCATTTAAAATTTAGTATAATTTATGAAAATGGGTTATTAATGAGAATGTCCCGGTATTTTAAAGTCAATCTCTTTTTTCATTGATCATGGAAACCTGAAATCTTTTTTGTCTTGTAGTGTTAATGCATGACTGCGACTGTGGATGTGAAATCTAGTCAGTATTTTGTTACTGTAAGTTAGTGTCCCTGTGTTTAACTTTAGAAATTGTTAAGGGAAGTAAAATTATGTAGGTTTCTGTATGCTTTCATAATAAAGTTTTAGTCGTGAATACATACAGACATATATATATATATATATTTGAGAAAATGGCAAACTCGTGAAAACGAAGGGGACAATCGAAAAGACTGTATCTAATTTAATACAAATTATTAATTAGATATAGATAAAGAGCTCAATGTATATTATCCAGAACAATATAAAATAATAATTGAAATTTCGACACATAATTAAACGAGTATATACATACATATACTAGCAGTATAGCCCGGCGTTGCGCGTGTGTAATGAAAGCTTTAAAACCAATCGATTGTCCTGGAGCTCAGAGAATTTGGACGTTTTCAAGAAAGACTAAAAAGCAATATCTGGGGGTATCGATTTCCGATATCAGGAAAAATGAGTCGTGTAAGAAGGATCTACTAATGTTTAAGTCTAAAAAGTATAATTTTACCAAGTTAGAGCAGATTCTGCAGTAAGAAACACGATAAAAGGGCTGAAATCCTGATCTAGACCAGACTTGATTGGATATCGGGTATCGATTTCAAATATCGGGAAGAAACTGGAAAAAATAATTCCCTCATGACCTGACCAGCAGCCTAAAGCATATTTGTGTGAAGTTTGATGAGAATCGGATAAAAATTGTGGATTTGTATAAAGGACATACAGACAGATAAACAGACACACACACAAACATCTTAACTTTTATATATATATTATAGATTTTCTGCACTATTGTAAGAAATGCAACCTTGAAACTTCTGAATACATTTTCTTATGTCTTTGTCTATGAGTGTATCAAATTTGATTAAAATAGGATCACTCCATCTATAACCCGATTTTTTGTAATTTACGATTTTCGATATTTATCGAGGGTACCTCGATACAAAACCTACCTAAGAACACTCGCAGACGCTTATCGTACAATTGTGTAAATTTTCAAGAAAATCGGTCAGCCGTTTCGGAGTCTACAGATAACGGATACACACACACACATACACACACAGACAAATTTCTATTTATAAATATATTTAGATATTTGCGACGAATTTTAAACATTAGAATTTATTTTTTAATCTATTTTTTGCTTTCCTGTGAATTTTTCGGCCTCGCACTAACTGCTTGCGCTTGCAACTCATTTTCAAAGACAACTTCATGTTTTTTCTCTCATTTGTATATTCTTTTACATGTCTGTTTTGTTACCTTTTTATAATCTTATCTTAGAAATTAAAGCAGCTGTTAATAGACAAACATCGTATTCAAGAACAGACGGCGATCTAGTTGTTCTTGATACCAGTACATTTGTATTATTCTTTTATTTTTATTGAGATTTCAACCCAAAACAGATTTTAGATTGAGATCATTTTCTATAAAGATTCTGCAATAACGTTACAATTATATTCTTTTAGATACCATCGAAATAAAATATTAGAATTTAACGAAAAGGAAAGATTATATGCTATTTTGTTTATTTATTACCTAACACATAACGATTTTGTCCTTAGAGTTATAATCATTTTCAAAATAATAGAAATTCACTTTTTTTTACTAGATATATTATTAAATGTTTGTAAGCAAGCAAGAAGATTTATTACCTAACACATAACGATTTTATCCTTAGAGTTATGATCATTTTCAAAATAATAGAAATTCACTTTTTTTTACTAGATATATTATTAAATGTTTGTAAGCAAGCAAGATTTATTACCTAACACATAACGATTTTATCCTTAGAGTTATAATCATTTTCAAAATAATAGAAATTCACTTTTTTTACTAGATATATTATTAAATGTTTGTAAGCAAGCAAGAAGATTTATTACCTAACACATAACGATTTTATCCTTAGAGTTATAATCATTTTCAAAATAATAGAAATTCACTTTTTTTTACTAGATATATTATTAAATGTTTGTAAGCAAGCAAGAAGATTTATTACCTAACACAACGATTTTATCCTTAGAGTTATGATCATTTTCAAAATAATAGAAATTCACTTTTTTTACTAGATATATTATAAAATGTTTGTAATCAAGCAAGAAGATTTATTACCTAACACATAACGATTTTATCCTTAGAGTTATAATCATTTTCTAAATAATAGAAATTCACTTTTTGTTACTAGATATATTATTACATTTCTCCCAGTATTATCTCACTTTCCCTCGCGTACAATGCTTCGCGAGATATTCATATATGGAAATTTAATTTTACAATCGGGTTTAATATTTTGGCATTAGTGTAATTGATTCTAATAATTATTAACAAAAATATAATAAATGTTTTCCTTTCCTAGGTGTAGAAGTATAATTTTGTTTGAAATTAGAGTCAATGTTTGTGGAAAACACTTGTTCTGACAAACCCAGTGCATATTTAATGCCTTCATAATTATTTTTTCATGTTGAATTGCATATTTAACTATAATGTTAATAATTTATTTACACTGGTTACACTGTTCGGACTGTTGTCCACATTTTTATTGCCATATCAATGACGTTTCGGCTGTTGTACGCTTTTATCTTCCCTTTTCAGGGGATATACGTTTAGGTTTCAAACCAACCATTTATTCTCTCATTGTACGTGCCTAGCCTTCTCTGTATAACTTATTTTTTATTTAACTCTCTTTAGTAACACACATTTTAAATATTTTGGTAATTCTGCCGTGGCCAGGTATTGACGTTTGAATAAGTTGCGCCACTTGATGGATTGTTTAAACAAACTAGATCATTTCTTCTTGCGACAGAAGACAGGACGTACAACATCCAAAACGCTGTGAAAAATTTTAATGATGATGGGGACAACTGTCCTTACCATGGAAATAATTACGACATCAATTTGTGTGAAATCTCTTCATAATTCATTCTTGGCACAAAATCCAATCATTTAGATCACAAGTCCCTCTGATGAGATCAATTATCGCTTAGTGAATCACTAAAGTAAATTAAACAAATGCATTTAAAACATTTTAAAGTTTGAATCTCTGCAGCATCTGAAATTAATTAATACTGTTTAAATTTTTCCATGCCATTGCGTTTGTAGGCCTTCATTAGGTATAGGTTGATTCGAGAAACCTACAGGCAATTTCGAAACGTACCCATTAATTCACAGCGGTATACACTTCACATATCACTACCCATTTCTACAGTTATTTTGTCTGGTTCTTTTTAGTTTTTAGTTTTGCTTGGCTAATGCAGTTTCTGTTTATAATGATCTTAAGAACACTTTCCTTGGAACATGGATTTAACTCACACATTCCCGGACCAAAATATTAATCTACTAGGCTAATATCCAGCTGTATATAGCGTACATAATGATAACTTTTCAGCCCAAAATGACAGAAAACTTATGCAATGTAGCTTCCTCCTAACACAACGTTTCTGTCTTACTCACTCCCGGCTTTCTTCAGATTCTGCCATAGATGTTTTCCTTCTTGATATTACGAAATGCATTCTGTATTTATTCCACAGATATTTATTATGTCATTGCTTCCGGTTTGGGTTTTAAATCATTTCGTTATTGTGGAATCATTTTCGCTTCCTTCTGCAACAGAATATAAAACTTCTATTAGTTAAGATGCTGAAAAATCTGTCGTGCCATATGCTGAATTTGGGATACCTTAAATCTGAAGTCTAATTTTCTGTTATCCAAATACTTATATGATATTTATTCTTATAGGAGATTGACACAGGTGAACAATGCCTCCTATATTCATTGACACATTTGTCGTACTTCGAAAATTTAATTTTCTATTATTTATTTTTTTTAACAGAGTTTAATATCTTCATTTTATTTCCACATATGATCAGTCATTCATGCATCTCATGGATTATTCGAATATTACAATTTTCGATATTGAAGCGGTATTAAAATAGGCTTTAGTCCTTGATTTAACAGCAATACAAACAAAATCAAAGATGATAGAATGCTGAAGGAGGTCCACACAAATGTCTTATCTGACACATCCTTCGTCATCAATAAATCGTCCTTGCTATTTCATCGTATCCATTGATGTTTAAATATAACTGATGCATTGTTAATACTTATTCATACTAAAAAAATATTTCGAACGACGAAATTATCATTTCCAGTTTTGGCAGTAATAAAGATTTATTTTAATATTTGAGAAAATAAATTACTTAAAAAAATATGCTTGGAAAGTCGTCAGGATTTGTAATGATCATGAAATGCCTTATTGGTTTTTTGGCATGCAAGTCATATTTTCTAGAACTTAATTACTATAATACATATATACACGCAAAAGCACGCACATTGAGTGTGCCAAAAATACATCCGGAAAAAAAACATTAATAACAGTTTATATATATATATATATATATATATATATATATATATATATATATATACGAAAAAAATCGCAAGATCGCCAAGACCTACCGCGGTTTCGCACAACGGCTCGTCAAGACCTTCAACGGTTTCGCACAACGGCCCTGACGAGCCGTTGTGCGAAACCGCGGTAGGTCTTGGCGATCTTGCGATTTTTTTCGTGTGTTTTTGCTCTGCGTAACTGCCTTTTGGTTAACACTTTTGGTTAGTTTGTATCGAGCACTTTTCTTTCCTGGTGGTTCGTACCGTTAGAGGGTTTTTTTCTTTACTGTGAAGAACCGTATGCATTGTCGGTCCTACGCAGTTTTCTTTTTTTGTCCCCTCTTTGTCCAAAGCTCTATAGCCGAGGACGGTAACGGAGTTAGATTCTGTTGCTTATTCATAGTCTTTAAAAGATTCTTGTGTAACATTTTAAGAGTAGAATACGGACAGAGTCGGTTTTATTATCATTATTAATATATATATATATATATATATATATTCTAAACATATACTGTTAAATAAAAGGGATTATGAATGTCTATGATGTTTAATCATGGGCCGTTCTAAACATCGTATTTTGGCTTTAATTTCAGGTTAAAATAAAGACAAACTTCTCCAACGTCTCTGAAAATGGGTCATGTAAGCCAAAAGCTTAGAACTAACTTAATAAAAAATTGTCTAAGTGTTCGAGAATTTTTGTCTGTATTTTCCCTAGAAATTAAAGCCAAACTACGATGCTTAGAACGGCTCATGATTAAGCATAATAGGCGTTCATTGTCTCTTATATTTAACAGTACATGTTTAGAAAATTATCTAATGCCTCAATACTTTATATATATATATATATATATATATATATATATATATATATATATTGTGTGTGCTTAGGCAACATTAAATGAAGAAAGAAAATTACAATATTGATACATAATTTTTTTAATTTGAGGGTTAAGCTTACATAAGACATTTTCAAATAAGTTAATTAAATTATATATTATAAACACGGACAAATGATGCTGACAAACACTTTTTGTTTATATGGAAGATATTCCAAGCAAAAACGAACTCGTGTATTTAAGACGCTGGAAGCAAATGTCGCATCGCAACTCGTTACGTCACACATCACTTAGCGAGATTGAAAACAAGGAATATTAAATATGGGAAGCCATTGGAATAAACCAACAGCTTCTGTTATTAATTATAGTCATTTAAAGATATTTGTAAAGATTTCATAGTTTATCTTCTTCGGGTTACTTTTTAACTGTTTTGTGTAAATAGCTTCAAGAATTTTAGTTTTTGTTTATTGTTTTCATGTTTAACTATAGTTGTGTTATCAACTAGGGTTTTCGGAATTGTGTATGTGGCAAGGTATGTTATTTTAAATTCCAAAAATGTTAGAATTATCGTTCAAGTGTCGTGTCAAGCATTGTGAAAGAGAGTTAGTGGTGTGACCAACAGAAATATTTTTTAATCCGTTTGAGATACAATCTCACAAAGGGCACTTGAACTTGTAAACTATGTTTTTTTTTTTTTTTTTTTTTTTTGCAAAACGCTAGCCGGATCAGAAGAATCATTGCGAATAATTGAGTCGGAGATACTAAATTTAGTGTAGTATATTATTAATTTATTTTTAAAGAAACATGTATATATATATATATATATATATATATATATATATAT
Source organism: Ascarosepion bandense (assembly GCA_037127315.1). Lineage (NCBI taxonomy): Eukaryota > Metazoa > Mollusca > Cephalopoda > Sepiida > Sepiidae > Ascarosepion > Ascarosepion bandense. The sequence goes on along the minus strand of JBBBDQ010001232.1, from coordinate 3,539,071 downwards.
ATATATATATATATATATATTGTAACAAAGTTGTGCAACTCGTAGGTTTTTAACCTGCTGTTCATGCATTTACTTTTATAAAGAGTGCCCGATACAAACATAGCGCGTTATATTGTAAAAGTTGTTACAATGGTTTATAAATGCATAGTATTACTACCCAAAAATTTTCGCGTTCCGAAGCTAACCTTGTTTTTTGGTTGCTTCTCATCGGGCAAAGAAGTTGGAATGAAAATTATCTGGTGAAAAACGGTTTATTTGTTGTGAATATGCTATTTTTAGGTGAAAGTGGGATTGGGAGCATATTTGAATTCTGTTGGCCTTATTTAAGTCTTGGAGTTAGGTGTTGGGTTTGGTGGTCAAGTTCAGGACAAATTTCAGATTTATCTTGTCTAGATGAAGTAGTAGTGGCGTCGTTGTTAATGATATGAGGGGTGTGTGATTTTTGAATGGTCTAGTCGATTCTTTTATGGCTTTTAAGGTGCTGCTATTTGGTTTAGAGGATATGTGTTATTTAGTTTTGGGCTGGTCACTTTTTTGTTTAGTTTTGGTTATTTTGTATTGGGATATATGTTTTTTTTTGTTTATTGCAGTGTCGATAGTTTCTTTTATTTTTCTACCATTTACAGGTAGCTAGATTTATTGTTGGTGTGGTGTGGGGTTTGTTGTCTTTTATTTCTACGTTGTTTTTGTTCTATTTATTAATAGGCTTGATTATGTGTATTTACTGCATTTTTGGGGGGTCGTGTGTGTAGGGTGCTTTTTTGTTTATTTAAATTTTAACGAGAAATATTTGCGATGTTTGCATAATGCTGCTAATTCGTCTCTACGGTTTAATAATTCGCTACTGTTGGGGTACTTTAGAATGTGTAGCTTTTCACTTAAACATAAAAGGGCAGATGTCGTCAAATGAGTTGCAAGATCTAGTAAAATGGAAAATCCTTGAAAAACTCCATCTTTCATCATAGAAGAACCTCAGTATTCATTTAAAAACCTGAGAATCATTACAAAGATCTCCTCGAAGGTTTCTGTGGCGCGTGCTGGATAGACGAGATCAGCGCTAGGCGCCTCTACGCCATGTGTGTGTGTGTGTGTGTGTGTGTGTGTGCGTGTGTCTGTGTGTGTGATTCTAGTGGTTCCGTATCGACCAAAATGAGATACGTCTTTACATTTCTCTTTTATTTGAGCGAACATATGTTTAATCAATAATTTTTCTATATTATTCAGTCAGTTTAGGTGCCATACGTGATACACGCTTGAGCGATCATGTCTCGAAAGAGACATGACTGACTGGGCAGAAGATTATCCCGCAGTAGGTTGCCATTGCTTTCTGCGGTAGACTGGTTGCTGACCAAGGCTATAGAACCCAATCTGTCCTGTTATTTAACCCATAACTGGAAGGAAGAGACGGATTAATACCTTTCCCAAGGGTATTTGCGCGTAAGTGAATACAATTGGATTCAGCCGGAATTCGAACTCGGTTCCCCGGCTTCTCGTTCCGAGCCGATATCCACTGTACCACAACGCACATCCTTCATTATTATTACCTTTCCTTAAAGAAAGAATTCATTCATTATTATTACCTTTCCTTAAAGAAATAATTCAAAAATGGCTGTCGTTTATTTAAACCTTTGCTGTAAAAAATTACCAATAAACAAACTGAATAAATCCTAAACTCTGCATTAATTATGTTTTACATAATAGAACCTGCAGCTGTTATTTAATAATTCTCAATTCAGCTAAATGACAAACACAGCATACATAAGACCTGTTTTTTCCACTTGATATGGTATTCGTTTTCGCAGTCTCTGTACACCATTTGATTATCCGCATTTTTCAAGGGTCTCTGAATTTTAGAGTTGCGTAAAAAAAAATTGATTGATTTCTACATAGAGATACTTAGATTATCATGTTGACTAAGCTATAGAGCCTTCTTCAAAAACGTCGTGATTTTAGAGAAGAGAAAATCACGGTGCAAAATGGAAACCATATGCATAATAAATGACAGAAAGTACGACTTTCCAACCAATATTCAGATGGATATATTAGTGGGTGCAATTGAGAACTGTTGGAAATTATTAATTGAATTCGTTGCATCACTTTTTCCCAAAGTACATTTAGGAAACGTATATATTCGAGTTCAAATTCCAGTTGAATTCATTGCATTCACTTAAGGCGAAATACCCTTGGGAAAGGTATTAATCCCTCTATTCCTTTCAGTTATGAGTGAAATAACAGGACAGATTGGGTTCTATAGCCTTGATCGTCAACCAGTCAATAGCAGAAAGCAATGGCAACCTACTGCGGGATAATCTTCTGCCAAGTCAGTCATGTCTCTTTCAAGACATGATCGCCTAAGCGTGTATCACGTATGGCATTTAAATGACTGACTGATATATTCTTCGTGAAGCTGAGTGAGAATTCCAATTGAATTCCTTGCATATACTTACGCGCAAATATCCTCGCTAAAGGTATTAATCCGTCACTAACCTCCAACTGACCATCTGCGTTTGTAATCCTTCTTTGCTATTGCTGCTTCCTTTCCTTGCCTTTGTGTGTCTACTTTGTTAGTTTCACGGTCGATTGGCACTCACACCTCTCGGCCCTCCTCGCAACAAGTGATCTTTGGACACAGTCAAACGGCTGAGAGAGACGATGGCGGAAAGATTTAACCAGAAATCAAGACATCAGCCCCGCTGATAAAACTACCACAATACAACTTGACCAACACCAGGACTTGCTTTATTCAACTCGAGGCGATATTTTCCAGCCCGAAAGGTTGCACGACCGGAAACGAAACACGCCTTAGTGATACAAGCCCTACCAGTATCAATCGTCGAAGAAGGGGAAGACATCCTTCTCAACACTCTAGACCACCTCCCATACATCTACCTCAAGGAAGCCATCCTCAAACGAACGGGGCGTACAGACAAAGACCTCATCAGAGACCTATTTTCTAAAGTGTTTCTAGGTGATATAACCCCATCCAAGCTCCTATGTCTCAAGAAGCGCCGCCTCGGAAACAACACCATGGGAGAACCCATCCTCCGAGGCCTATGGATGTATCGGTTATCAACGAAAGTCCTAGCCCTGGTACTAGTAGAAACGCCCCTTGACGGTGTGGCTGATTCAGCCGAGCAAAACAAAATATACTCCCAGGACCACGAAAAGGTCCACTAAGTTGAAAACTACAGAAACAATGCACAACGCCTCGAAAATGAGATGGACCAAATACAAGCAGAATTGAAAGACCTGAAACTTTTCTCATGCAGGAGGCAGTGAATCCCAGCACCATGCACACGGAATCAAAGCCGTACCCGCATCTCAAGTCCAGGACGGAGAAATAATCCAGAAAAATGTTGGTACCAACAATCCCTCTGTGACCAGGCCCGCAAGTGCCGCCCTCACTGCAAAATAGACCGACAGGAAACGATGACGATCCCTGTCGGTACTCGCTCACACTGTCATCTCTTTTACGTTTGGAACCGTAACAATGGCCTCAAATTCTTAGTTGACACTGTCGCAGCCATCAGCACATCCGCATTGAAACCTACTTTCAACTTCGAGCAGCAAACGACTCTACCATAGAAACCTATGATAACAAGGAACTTACCTTGAACATCATCCTCAGGCTCGATTTCAATTGGTCATTCACTGTAGAAGACGTCAGAACACCCTGCTTGGTGCCGACTTCTTGGCACATTACAACCTGGCTGTTCTTTTGAAGACAAGGACGCCGTCCGACAACACAACATCCATCAAGATCTCAGGGACTCCATCGAGCTTATATACGACTAGGATCAGCGTGGCAACACAGCACGACCCACGCTACACAGAAATACTGCGCCGGTACAAGGGCCTTACGCAACTCATTAAACCTACCTACGCAATCAAACGTCAAACCCAACACCACATATGCCAAGAAAGCGTTTAAAGAGATGCTGGCAGATAACATCATCCGACCCTCATACAGTCTATATGCTTCACCACTGCATCTAGTACCCATATTACGACGGGTATTTCAGAATCTGCGTGAATTACCAGAAACACAAACCTTTCATAGTTCCCGACCGGTATCTTTTGTCTCACATCCACGACTTTGCCTCAGGTCTGCAGGGGGCCCGTATTTTCTCGAAAACCGACCTGACTAAAGCATATGATCAAGTTCCAGTTACTCCGGAGGACAGTCCAGAAACAACAGTCACAACCACTTTTAGACTGTTTGAATTCATAAAAATGCCCTTCGGATTGCGCAGCGCAGCCAAGAATTTCCAGAGACTGATGGACGAAGTTCTGTGTGGACTACCATACGTCTACGGATGCATGGATGACATCCTAGTGGCTAGCAGAGAAGCTGATCTCCATGAACAATACCTGGAGGAAGTGTTCCGCCGTCTAACACATTACGGGCTCGGAAACAACCCACAACATCCCTCTCCCTAGCTACTTTTCTGGAGGAGTTAATATTTGTTGTTCGTTTTTTGTTATTCTCAACGGCTTCAATTTTTTTTTTCTTTTCATGGTGACAACGATTTTGTGAGGGTGACGAGCTTGGCTCTTCACTCCTTCTTTGTATTTGGCTGATGTTTCTATTATGTATAGATTTTTCTCCCTTGTATTTCATATATCACATTTCCTTGTCCGTTTATAATTGTTAGCAGTTCCCAATCTGACATATTATTTTTTAATATTCTGAGGTAAACTGGTTCACCTGGTTTGAATGTTTTTTCCGTAACTATGGGTGTAATAAATACTGGTTGCACATTCTTTTGCTCGATTTTTGTTGCGAATTTGTTAACTCGTCCTGAAATGCTTGACAATACCTCTGGAATTTTTTTGTGTAATTCTTTTGTCAATTTCGTAGTTGCTATCGGAACGCTCCTTATTTTTTACAACAAGAGATAATGGGTAAATCCCATACATTAAACATCTGCATACAGTCCGTTCTTACCAGGTTGTTTGTGCTTCTTTTCATCACGTAAATTTTTAATTTTTTGTTTTTTTCCTGAATTTTCAAATTAACGATATTTTCATTTTCGAAAATAATCCGTGTTACCGATTGAGCAATTTTGTGTGTATCTTTCATGGTTGGCCGATTCATTTTCCGCGATGTCTTTAGGTTGATTATTGTTAAGTCTGTACCTGAATCCAGTTGTAATTTGGTATTCTTATTCATTAATTTATGTTCCATATATTTCCTCGTGTTTTCTTTGTTTTCATATTTTACTAGGAGGTTTTACCACACTAGATTGGTTTTTGCTTCTGCATACAGCTGCCTTGCGTCCTATATTTCCACACGATAGGCAATTGTTGTATTTGAACCAACAATCTCTAACACATTGCAATCCACCACTTCTGTAACATGAAGAAGGAGGGGCTTGTTCTTTTTTTATTTCTGTCATTAATCTACTCTAAATAAACAACTGCTTACGACTCATTATTTAGCCGTCCATCCGAGTAAGGGCAACATATGACACATGGTCAGTTTATATCTGGGCTTTCCGGGCTATATGGCCCGGCCAAAAAATGTCTGTCTATTTTTGCCCAGTCGTGCCTCTACCCTTCGGCGGAACCACGACTGGGTTATTGCTCTCCGCTCGGAAGCAGAGAGCGCCCCCTACCCGAAGACAGAGTGCCGACTGTGTCATAGTCGTAGCAGCAGTGGTAAAAGCCAACTGCTTACGACTCAGCTGTTCTTTCTATTGTCAGGATTATATGTACACTCAGACGAGTCCATTATTATGTACAAAGGGGCGATCCCACAACATATATATATATATATATATATATACTATTAACATTTAAGTATATATATTTATATAAGTAATATATATATACATTAGTAAAATTTAAGTGGATATATATGTGTGTGAGAGAGAGAGAGAGAGGGGGAGAGAGACTGTGTGTGTCTGTTTTGTTGGAAAACGAAGGATAAGGTATATATATATATATATATATATATATATATATATATATATATATATACTTGTCCAAATAGTTACAGGTGTCATTAGCTAAACTTAGACTTTTAGCAACACAGATCTCAAATTATTATGATGCCGCTGCTTTATTAAAGTGCCTGATCATTCGTCACATATCAATCTCTTTTGCACACTATGTTGACTGAATGAACTATAAACCATGTCTCTTATTCTGATCGTCCTTTACTAGCTGCGTACAGTAAATAGTGCTTCGGAAACTCTATGACTACAAATTTTCAGGGAAAGTAGTGCTTACTATTCAGTATGTTGATTGTTGAATTCTCGGGTGATACGATAAAGTATTTCCCTCGTTGAATGTTTAAATTCGTTGGTAATTTGCCTGAACGCACTTTGCTTATATCCTTTACGGCCAACGGCATTTTCTGATGCCGCTGATATCTCTCTGCAATTGAATTCGTATATGTCGGATTATACAATTTCATATTTTACTTTTAACCACCTATAGCAATCTGAAACCAATAATTATTCCTGTGCCAAACGCTATTTATTCCTACCTTGGTCCCATGGCTAACACATTTACAGTTTCACGTCTACACTCTTTTCTTGTTAGATCACACAAAGATCGAGTGTGCATACAAATTTCAAACATAGATATTATCTTGTTTAACACTCCTTTTATATATACTTTTGTTAATTCAGTTTACAGGCATATATGAATATTTAAATATACAAGATGCAGCAGAAATATCTTCCACATTTTAAACTGTCGCCTGTATGGTGCTAGGAATGTTGCGCAAGTGGCAAGTATGTCTCCGTCTTTTATTTGTTTTCATATAAGTTCAGTTAGTGTCATGGCTTTAGCCGATGCACATTGTGATTTTGTTGTTGAAACGTTTGCTTGTAAAACTTTTGAATCTGTAGTTTCAAAACTTTTCCGCACTCATTTCATATTAGGTGAGGACTGTGCTGTTCCAGATAGAAAATCGAAAATTTGATTTACATTTTGATTGACAATATATATATATATATATATATATATATATATATATGAATTCAATTTGACAATTTTCCTTATGTAGAATTTTAACATATGCTAGTAATTATTGTTAATTTTGGTCACAAACTATTCACTAAACTATTAATATTGATAGCATTTGACTCAGATTATATGAAAGTCAATATTTTTATATTCTCGGGAAAAATTACCCCCCCCTATATTAAATGAAGTGTAAAAATTAATTTTTCAGCGTTATTTCGCAAATGTTAACATAAAATTTGTTTGAAGTATATTACAATTATTGTTGATACAAAATGCGTTGGTTTCAAGTAAAGGTCATCACATCTTTTTCACAGATGGCTAGATAACTGAGAGATTTACGAGCGCGGATAAGACAACAAATTTGTTCTATCAGGTCGGTGCAAACGTTTTTGCTGATTTAAAATTTCATCTTGAAAATGAAAAGTTGTTTGTTTTAAAAATAATCTATTCATAATAATATCGATCTTTGCTCTCTATAACTTCATTCAATCTGCTCAAAATTATCTTTTTGGGATCTAGTCCTGCTCTTGGTTGCTGAACGGGTCTTTCTCCTTGATTTATCCACGATCACCGACGATTTAACGTTGTGGTAGGAAATCTACTTCTCATCACCTTTTACAGGCCTACCCAAAAATGGTGTCTGAAGGTGTCGAGAAAGCAAAGATTCGCAACAAGAAACACCTTGCATTGGAACCTCCGTGAAAATCATAAAGTAGAGCATGCCTACTGTGTTTTTAGAATGAAAGAACATGGGTGAAAATATTGCAGAAAAATATGAATGATGCTTTAATAGTATGAAAGAAAAAGTTATATATTAACCATGGAGACATGTTTAAGTAAAAACAGTATGCATAAAATGAATTACAATGATTTTAAATGCCCTTTTTACAAACCGGCAAAAACATTTGCACTGACCTAATATATGTTGTTTCATGAAAATACGATGCAAACAATGAGTGGTTAGTCCGAGTGGTAACGACTAAGGAAACACACAATTAAATCCACAATAAAGTATATTGTACTAAAGATACAAATATTAAGAGTCCAACAATTGGAGCGTAGATTACCTCCGTCCTTTCCTAGTCGTCTTCCGGTCATCAGATTGCTCGTAATCTACTGCGTGATGTATTTATAATGGCTGACAATCCATTGCCAGGGGAAGACAGATTCTTCCTTTACAACAATATATTACACCGAATGCACAAAAAGAAAGACGACAAATATATTTATTTACAAAAACGTTATTTAAAGAAAGTAACATTAGCAATAAAATTGTCATACCACACACATTTTTTATGTGTCCGAATCCCGAAAAGGAAGCAGCGTAAAATATTAGTGAGAATTGTGAAAGAAGCGTTTACTGTTTAAGAAAAAATTAATATTTGATTTGGAATTGCTACATCCAAACAAGAGTATTGCTTTCAAATAATCATCAGTCAACTTCGGTAGCTGTGTAGACTTTTTTCTTCTTCTGTGTGTCATGTCTCTTCAGGCCGTAGGCGATCATTGCCTTGCACATCTCTTAATACACTTCCTTCTGTTACATCTTCCAAACCCCCTTTGCTCAAACTCGTCATATATGTTACGCGTTGCTTTCTCTTCTCTTATTCCCGCCATTTGACCTGTGAGTATCAGATACTCCAAGTCTTCTTCCTCATTACATGACCAAAGAACGTCAACCTTTTTTTCCTAGTGATAATGATTAGTTTCCTTTTCTTTTACAGTCTTTCCCAAACCTCATCTTTGCTTACATGTTCAGGTCATAATATCCTCATCATGTTTCTGTAGTATCACATATCGTCGGCTTAAAATATTCCTCTTATATTTGGTGGCATTAACCAACATTCGCTGTAATGCTGATAAGAGGACATAACATAGCAATCCATTGCTCTCTTTTTTTAATTTTTTCTAGCGAAATTTTTCTGACTCTAAATACGCAACATAATTTTTGGAATTTATCCTTGACCATTTCAATTGTGAGCTCAGTATTACACTTGCGGTCCCATGTGAGAATTTTCCAGGAATTTAATTTTCTGTAACTGCTTGGTTTTAGTCTCCGCAGCCTGCAGCTGGCATTATCACTGATGACCATACTTTTAGGTTAACTTGTAGTTTATATGTAGTCTTTCTTTTCGTTTTTTTTTTCGGTTATCTTCTGTAAAAGGCCTTGTAGTTTCCTTTATGTTTGACACTGCATAATTCAAATTAGAAATATTTCATAACAGATGTAATTTGTTCTAAAATCTAATTCCTTACGAGAGGAAATGATTTTTCTAACTTTAAAACTTATCGATAGGTAAGCAGCGATAAATTACAAAAGTTTCCATTCTCTGTGCTTCTGTTTCACCAAGTCACTTTACTTTTAATTCAACCTAAAGTTATACTGCTGCTAGAGGCAATAATCAGATTGGTCGAATGCTGGCATATTTACTTACTAATAATATAATTTTTTATGGATAGTAATTTTAACTGCAATCTATTGATAATTCCATATAAATAATTATATTTTAACTCATTTGTGGCACTGTTTAGCGACAGGCTAGATGACCTGACAATTTAGTGAACCTTGGTTTATATAAATTCACTGGTCTGGAATAAAGCAATTATTACTCTTACAAACCAGAATAAAGTTTTATTTATTATATTCGATTTAGGATTACGATTCCGGTTTCTTTATGGGGTCGTTTCATTCACTTTCATTTCCGGTGGTCTCGTGCGTCTTGTTGGAAATATCTTGCTTAGAGGGTGTGGCGTCTTACCCTGTAACACACTACCTTTAGTTCTTTTCCTGCCCCTTGTACAAGATTAATATTTCAGTGTAATGTAAGGCATATGCATTTTTAGGGTAACACATTTCGACCTAACTTCTGGCATTTGGAAAAATTAACGTACGCGCATGTCAAAGCTGAACGTAACCAATACAAACAGAATTAAAATGATATGCATTCCCATGTAATTCATTGATGTATAATAGGATATTCAGGCACATACGAATATAGAAACAAGCGTAGACGCTTGCAGTCATCTACATATTTACAACTATAAATAACACAAATAAAGCATATTCACGCAAATATAAATCTTTATTGCCTGCAATCGATTCCCTGTCAACCACCCAACAAAAAGAAGAAATCTAACACTCTTTTTCTCTCAGAGCTACTTAGCTGTGTTAAAGAGCATAGATAGTGACAAAGGCAAATGACGTATAATTTACCAAATCATGGACCATAAAGCGCGTTTTGAATTCAAAAGTGGTCGGTTTAAGAATGACAATGTGGAAATCGCTTAATTTATGTTTTCCTGTTTGACTCTGTTTCGTATTTGCTAGAGCAACTGCAAACCATACGAGGTGCAATGTGTCCAGTGTCTAATATTTCAAGATTCAGTGCACAGTACATGACACTGGATCTACCGTTTTATAGAAGACCAGCTATTACTTTTCAAATGACGTTATCTCTTCTCTGCAGTGAAAAGTACTCTCCTGCGGTTTTCAATAAAGGAAAAGGCAATATCTTGTTGTGGTTTCAGCTTGTTATATATATCATAGAATGTGCCGAGTTCGAATTACAGTTGAATTTGTTGGATTCAATTACGCATAAATACTCTTGTGAAAGGTATTAAACCGCCTCTTCCCTCCAGTTATTAGCTAAATAATAGAACATATTGGGTTCTATAGCCTTCGTTGGTAACCAGTCTACCACAGAAAGCAATGGCGACCTAATGCGTGATAACTTTCTGCCCATTCATTCATGTCTCTTTTGAGACATGTTTGCCCAAAGCTTGTATCATGTATAGCACCTGACCTATAAATATCATGACCGCGGAGAAATTTGATGAAAAAAGGTTTAATAATGATGGAAAGTGGATGAGATTTTTTGTCAGCTTAAATGTAAGACTTTAACGTTTCGACGTTTGAGTTAAGCGCAGTGAATATATAGTATTTTCTTTCACGGAAAATAACTGTTTGTTTTAAAACGTAATCACAAATCAAGAGATTGTTTCATACTTCGGGATATTTTGAAAGAATTTTGTTTATACATTTTCTCCTCAAAAGTTACTTATTGCCTGTCTATCTATTTCTCCCTCTCTCTCTATCTCTCTTGTCACGAAACCGGTATACTTTAACAATCGCAGGCAATCTTTCCTACCTATCATCAGCATGGATCACGCTAGTCTGCCTGAGAACAATACACTGCGTTTTTCGGCATGACTCTCTCAGCTGACATGATGTAGAACGACTATATTGAATTAATAATTAAATCTACTGCTAAGAAGTCGAGTCTTTCTGTTGGGTCAGGAAGTTATTCTCTTCAGAATTCATCATGCACATTTACAAATCTACCATGAGCCTGTTCATTGAATATTGTTGTCCACTGCTGTTCGCCTTATGGTTCTTACAAGATCCAAAAAAGAATCTGCAATCATGACCTTATGTACCGACACCAGGCTCTCTCTCAACAACGAGATATGCCTTCCCTCAAATACTCTTCAACAAATACTTTCACGGATACTGCTCTGACGGGGCTTCGCTCCTTTGTGCCCCCCCCACACTTACACGAATTTACTCGAGCTAATAGACTGGCAACAAGGTCCAATGATTTTACTGTAAAAAACAATCAAGTGTAACTATAAATTCTTCTACTTCAGCTTCTTTTCTCGCACTTCCCGCCTCTGGAATTCTCTTCCGTAATTTTTTTCCCTAAAAGATATTGGGTCATAGAGTTTAAATGCAACAGCAACTGTCATCTCTCACCTCTTGAATTCGCGTCCACTTTCTCACTTTACACTTTGCTCTAACGCTGCTCTTTACACGAATGGAGCCGTCCTTCTGTTACCCATTCTCCGACACCTATTGTGACTTGTTCTCATCCCTCTCTTCACTCTCTCAATATTTAACCCACTATAGATCAGTTGCAGTTCAGCCTTGCTTGGGTGAGATGATTATATATATATATAGCTATTAGGCGAGTATAATGATAATATACACGCTAAAAAGCCAGCCTCCTTCTACCGAGCGCTCAGCCTCCTTCTACCTAGGTAGAATCGCCGATTGATGCCAATTCGGTCTGGCTTCAATCCTGAGTTAAAAAGCAATCGGAGCCTAACTCTGAACTGTGAAACAGCAAAACAGACCTGTCTGCGGATGAATATATATATGTATATAAAAGAAATAGTCATAAAATTCTTCATATGAAATATATAATCAATATACCTATGACTGAATTTGTGAAAATCAATTGGTTATTTATATTTGCTTTATCTTTTTAAGTGGCTCTTGGTACGACGAAAAACATAACCAAAAATATAATTACTATGGCGAATAATCTACTTAGAGATAAACCTGTTAATTTTCAAAATGTTCGTCATTGGTAGTGATTTGAAATAAATATCCGTGTACAAAACAATGAAATTTGGCCATTGAACGCATTATGTAGATACATGCGGCGGGTTCCATGTACGCTTCTCTGTAACTATACGTGAGTATTTTTATGTAATGTTGTATCTCTGCCAAAACAAATAATCGCAGTTTTTAAAACACTTGGCCCATTAGATATGGCAAATGTATTCATAAATGCCCTTGTTATTGCCACAAGAGATAAAACTATTCATTTGCTCCTTCATAAAAAACAATAATTACCATTTACTTATAAAACACATTTCTTGTTATATCACAATTTTAAAATAAAAACCGTTATATACAGACTCATGATTTTGCTATGGGTAGCACTCTAGATCTTTATTTCTTAAATAATTTTATGATTGTATATCACAATCGGCCGTAGAGCAATGACAGTGCGCTCACCTCGAGTTCAGGAGATCGCGATTCGATTCCAAACAGGTTCATATCAAAGACTTTAAGAATAATGATCGATGCTTTTTTTTCCTGTGTACTAAGCAACAAAGAGAATGACATAAGGTAAGTGTAAGCAAATCCAGGAATAGAAATTGCACCCATCCCTACTTCAAAGTAGCCGTGAAAGAAAAGGTAGCCTTCCGGTTACGCTTGACCTAATGACCAACGTACTTCTTTACTTTCACTAACATTTAAATACACACTCATAATGCAAGCGCGCTGTAATATTATTAACAATTTTTTTTGCTTAAAGAAAATTTGAGTCTTGAGATTGACAGTCAGTATCAATTGTATACATCATTTCTTCAAGTTGGAGAAGAAGGACAAATCAAAGTCCATTCAAATTCAGATGATTTCACTGTGCACTTACTTTTATATGAATGCAGGAAAGCAAACTTTGATATTTTCTGTATAAAAGAGGTCCTTCAAATTTTTCTGTAGCTCCATTGCGCATTTAGGATAAAATTTATTTTTGAGTGTTCAAAGGAGAAAAAAAACAATGTAGTTTGAATTGTAATACCAAGAACACCAGATACTATGATAAAAAATATCGTCTACTAGACGAAAAGTCTGATATCTGACAGCATTGTTTTTCCTATCTGTAATATCCGAGTGATATCATTTATAACCCAACTATCGTTCCTCCCACCCATTAACATGGATCAAGTTTCTCTCCCTGAAAGCAAATCAGTGCGACTCATCGGATTAGCTCTCACATCAGACCTTAAGTGGAATAACAATATAAAATCCATAGCTAATTCCGCTGCTAAGAAAGTCGGTTCTCTGTGTCAGGCCAGGAAGTTTTTTCCCGTCCGAAATGATCCTGCACTTATATAAATATACCATTCGCCCGTGCATTGAATATTGCTGCCATATCTGGTCGGATGCTCCTGTTCTTCACCTAGGTGTCCTTGACCAAATCCAAACGAGGATTTGTAATGTGATCAATCCAGAATTGGCAGTTAGTATACAGTCGCTATCTCACCGACTCAGTATGGCTTCCTTGTGTCTCTTCTACAAATACTTTCACGGCTTCTGCTCCGATGAACTTAGCTCACTTGTACCCGCTATATATGAATTTACTCAAGCCACAAAATTAGCAACTAGGTCTCAATCTTTTATTGTGAAACCGATAAATTGTAAACGCAAATTCTACTCCCTCAGCTTCTCGCACTACCCGCCTGGGGAAATTCACTTCAATATACTTGCTACAATCTTCAAGAATTCTAAAGTGAAATCAGTAGTTCATCTCTTGTCTCACTAACTTACATACTCTTTCTCATGCTTTTTTCTTTGTCCACCACACTCTCATCAGTATTTTCTTCCTTCTCATACTCTCTTCCTGAGATTCCCTGTAACCTGTAAATCTCTCATAATATTCCTCCTATGTAACCCGCTGCACAACAGTGGCAGTAAAATGCCTTGCTTGAGGCCACAGAATTTTAAAAAAAACTGAAAAAAGCGCTTCGGCACAAGATTGCGAAAAGATGTATATATATATATATATATATATATATATATATATATATATATATATATATATATAAAGATAGAAACTGAAAACTCTGTATTAAATGAATTTTAATGATACCTAATGTATTTGTAAATTCCTACTGCCATTTTCATAGGAAAAAGCTATCACCCTTTGAAACAGAAGCTTACAAAACAATGGAGATATTTTCAAAAACTTTTGTTACTGAAAGGTTTACGTCGTCCTTAACAATATGTTTTATCGTCCCATGTCACACCGCAACACACGTCATAGTCTAAATAATGTAACGCACTAGATATTTTTATATATATATATTTTTATATCAACATCTCAAACTCATGGATTAGACAGTTTGTTACAGATATTACAGAATACAACTTTTTCATTGAATCAAATTGCAGATTACTTGTAACTAAACTGACAACACCCCGACAAAAATAAGAAATAAAAAGCTTGATTTCGTCTGCATAAACTGAGTAAAACAGTGGGTTTTAACATCTAAATCCCTAAATATCAGAGGGTATTTCTAGAATTTAGCAAGAAACAAGAGCCCAAATTGGTGTCAGTAAGTCTATATCAGTACATTTAGTTAGCAAGTGAGATTATCCCTAGAAGAACAAGAAGGAAAATATAAGCACCCACGAGAGAAAAAACTTGATTTGAAAGAATTCATATAAAAAATAACAAAATAGATGAAGAAAGATAGAAACAGGTCTACGATAAAAAAGGAAAAATATAGTTAAATCTTTGAGAAGCCATAATTCTTTTGAAAATTGAAAATTAATTTAATAAAGGAAAATGTATATAACAATTAAAATTCTGATAAGAAAAATCAGGAGAATATCATAACAACAACATTGTTGCAAAAATAAGGAAACGCCCTGTTCTCAAAAAAAAAAACAATGAATTTCATTTCAAACCTAACCAGAATAAATACCCTGAGAAACAGAAGATACACAAACATTTATCCAACCATGACAATATCCGTCCTTAACCATAAGCAATAATGAACCTATTCATGAGAAATTGCCTAAGTTACTAAAAATATAATGATAAAGCATCACTCGACTACTTTTAAAATTAGCGTATTTTCTTCCTGTATTCAATAATACGTTCCACGATTTATAATATTATAAATATTTATAATATAAATATTTTAAATATAAATATTTATAATATAAATATTTATAATATATTTATAAATATTTATAATATTATGTTATAATAATATAGCATCACTCGACTACTTCTAAAATTAGCGTATTTTCTTCCTGTATTCAATAGTACGTTCCACGATTTTATGAAAGTATTTAGAATCAGAAATGTAACCTCATTGAGTGGTGTTTATTAGGCATTAACTCCCTAAAAAGCAGATTAGTAGTCTTCAAAGCCTTACATATACAGACATATTTCAACTATGTCCGGCATATTTTAAGTATTAATGAACATTATATTAACGAAGCTCTCATCATTATATGAAGCTCAACTCCTTAAGACCAAGTTTGCATTTCGTTCTGGTAAATCATGAAACGATAGCACATATCAACCCCAAGAAAATGCTTGCTAAAGGAAATTTTGTAGACGTAACAGCATATTGTCTTGTCACTATGGAAACATCATCCTCCTATCCATTAGAAACCACTCTCCTGATTTCAGTTGAAAAATTGTATTAATTGACAAAATCATACATTTCTGGACAGGACATCAACACGAAACTATTTTAAAACTCTTCATGAAAACGACAAGGAGGATATGATTACCAGACTATATTATATTTTCCCTAGGTGTGCCATACGCATAAACAACGCATATAAATGTTATAAAATGTGCATTAAACCTTTAAGCATTCCATAAGGCTATTGTATATAAACTCGTTTATCTGTAACGACTACAATAATAAAAAACCACGACCCACCATGCTGAGGCCAATGTACAAATGATAAAGGGAGTGTTACACTGATGACATAGGTATTCATAGTTGGTATTAGAATGATCTTGAAAAGAAAGACATCATCTTTCAAATGTTCCAAGAAATACGACTCGAGATAAAATTTTCTTAAAAATTAACTATGACCTGAAATAAAAATGAAAGCATTGATGTCATTATAAAAATTCCATTATGTTGAATTCGTAGATAGTACATATATATATATATATATATATATATATATATATATATATATATATATTTTAATCACATCACCCCAAGCAAGGCGGTGAGGTCAATGATGTGCAGGGGGCTATGTAAGAGTGAATGGATTGGAAAAAAGAGAAAGCCGGAAACCACATCATAAACAGGGAACAAGAGATGAGCCTCTACACCTGTTCAATAGACGTGGGTGGCGTGTGAACCGGGCGATATTCCAGTCTATCTATTCCAATTGAAAAAAAATAACAAAAGAGAAAAGTGGAAAGATTGGAAAAGAGAAAGCCGGAAACCACATTGCAAACAGGGAACAAGGGATGAGCCTCTACACCTGTTCAATAGAGGTGGGTGGAGTGTGAACCGGGAGATAGTTCAGTCTATCTACTCCAATTGAAAAAAAAAGCAAAAAAGTGAACAGATTGGCAAAGAGAAAACCGGAAATCACATCCTCAACAGGGAAAAAGGGATGTGCCTCTACACCTGTCCAATAGACGTGGGTGGTGTGTGAACCGTGCGATAGTTCAGACTATCTATTCCAATTGAAAAAAAAAACAAAAGCAAAAAAAGTGAAAGAGTATGGATGAGCTACAATAAATTAATTATTGGTAGATAGACTAGGCTGCGCCTGTTTCGAACACAGTGAATTTGTACAAAAAGAAAACTTCAAAATGAAAATACCAGTCATGTTCTTAAATAGCCTCATCGGATCACAGTCCTTTTACTATTTCTACTATTTTACTATATTTACGTTTCTTACTATTCTGGGTATTCGTGAAACGTACTTTTCAAATTAAATAAGAAATTAATATAGAAATATTGCTGAAATGGCTGAAAGACTCCCTCGAATAATTATTTTTTGCTTTTTCGAACTTATATTATTTTTTAATATTTAGTCATTATTTTTCTTTTTCTTAAATTTAATATTTTCACTTTTTCGGTTGTTTACCATTATATTTGCGTTTCACTCTGTTGTTTTCGAGATTTCAAATTCAGTCTTTCATTTTCTTTCATTGAGATTCCATTTGTAATACTTTTGTTTATAGATTGCAACACTCAGTGTCTGTTTAGATTTCATAGATTGTTTCTTTTGAGTTGAACTTATTCGTGTTATAATCTCTTAAACTTTACCATTAGCTAAAGGAGAAGAAAAATAAAATACCGTAAGCTATTTTTTGTTATAGATTTTTTTTCATTACACATTTGATTTCTCTTGCTTTGATTTTGCTAATATATATTTTTCCCTTCAATTCTGCGTTATTTTTTTTTGTGGGGGGATTTAAATTGGTTGTTTTGCTATTTCATTATAGATTTTTTCTTATCGCTGGTGTTATTGTTGAAGTTTGTTTTCTCTTGTATTTTAGGTGTTGATGTTGTTGGACCGATGCCGATGTTTCTTCTGATTTCACCGTCTGAGACACGGCAGTCATTTGAATTTACAACATTAAGATTGATTAGAAAGAATAAACATTTGATATGATAAACAACCACTCTGACGTGTATGTGGCTCGCAAGCGTTTAATCATGAGCAATTTTGTTTTCCATAACTGTCGGAAATCATTATTTTTGACACTCAAGAAGTTCATTACTTTCTAGGTGTGTTTGTGTTTTTGTTATCATTCTCAGCAGTTGGCAGAATGAAAATCTAATAAACAAAACAGACGCAGAACGATCAGAGCGAGATTTTTAGGCAGCCGTACGTTCGTTATCACCATTAGACACATAAAAATTTTTTCCGAATCCTATGCACTGTCCTAAGATTGACACCTAAATACTCTGAAATGTTTATTTTAGAGCTTCCGTGGCGAATGCTCTCCAAAATCCCGTTTCCAAATTTCTGGCAATTGCATACTAATTCTCTTTTTATAACAAAATCCTCTACTATAATGTGCAGTCGAAAATAAAAAAAAAAACAACGCGCATGCGTAAAATTTAAAAAATATAATCTGACGATATTTTACCCATCGCAGCTTATCTTTTTTTCTCTCTCTCTTTTTTCTCCATATATATATATGTATATATATATATATATATGTTGTTGACACCGAGCAAGCTAGGAACCTGAAAGAAAATAACCAAAACTGGTTTTGCGTATCTGGGCTCCACAAAGAAGTTTCGGTGGTAAACCAAAAATAAATAAATAGTAAATTCGTTTTACGGACCGGTAGCTGAACTCTGGATTCTGATTGGTCATCAAATCGCAAAATTCAAGATACGTCATAGAAACGGTTTTTCCATAGCTAAAGAAAAAATGAGACTGGATTAAATATTTAAGGATGGTCTCTGACCGGTCACGGTCAGTTCAGAGGAGGCGGTTTGCTGACACACATCAAATAAATAACTCTCAACTTCAAGTGACCTGGATATTGTCCTCTCTCCCCTTCTTCTTACATCTCTCTCAACAATTATTGCTACAAACATTTTGTACGAACTCTTAATTCTTCACCCTCATAATTGAACACGAACTCTACTCATTGAGGTTTATAATTGAACATTTATTTCTATAACTCTTGTTATTCCTTCTTTTAATAAATTTCTTTTTTATCATTTAAAATATATATTTTATTATTCCACTCTTCTACACTAATCCACACATTCCAACTGACAGCCAAACTTCTGATGAATACCTTATGATTATAATTCTAATTAGAAATATTATTCAACATAAAACTTGTAAGCTGTAGGGAGTTCGTTTAAGTCTGACACAAGGCCGAATAAAAGAAACATTAACCAGCTCCCTACACTTTCTATATATATATATATATATATATATATATATATATATATAACAAATGATGGAAGCAACTTAACATTTCAAAAACATTTACTTCAGTGCTGATTAGGACAAACTTTGGCGTAATTAGAGATTGAATTCTGCGTAGGATCGACTCATAAAGAAGTTTAATTGTTTCCAGAATATTTTTATCCGCTAAAACAGTAACCGATTCTTTCAACGTTGATATTATTATATTGTCTTTTATCTTGTTTTTCTAAAATGAACCATAAATATCTAATGAATTTGAGATCTAGGGGCCTGTGATAGTCAGATAAAATATTCTACTTCACCAGAATGTTCATCGTGACATTTGGCTACTTCTTTAGCAATAAAAATGGTGGGTGTATAATCATTGTAAATGATCATATATCCGTATGGAAACAATTCCTGAACCATAGAATAAAGCTGGCGACATTAAATTTAATATAGTTCTGGCTATTAGTTTTAATAAATTTCTATAAGTAATATCAGTAAAAAAAAATTACTAATAAAACTAAAACTATAATTTTAGCAAAAAGCTTAAAATGATACAAATATTAGAACAACAAACATAAAAAAGGCAAACTATTGACAGTTTAATGAAACTTTTAAAATTAGGCTACTATGGTACGAGCAGTTTCCATTATATAGTGTGTGATTGTGTGTACTTCATAGTGACTTTTAATTTATCAGAACACCATGCGCCCAGACAGTTGAAAGAATTACTTTGAATCTTTTGATGCGAAAATATTGTCACTCTTTTAAATTATTGTTTTAAAATTAGTATTCTATTTTATATATATATATATATTTTTTTTTTTGCACAGACATTTAAGTAATGTCTTTTTATTCAGGTTAAGGCATCTTTTTTTATATTTACTATACCTGGCGTGTACGTCTATTGAACAGGTGTAGAGGCTCATCCCTTGTTCCCTGTTTAGGATGTGGTTTCCGGCTTTCTCTTTTCCGATCTTTTCATTTTCTTTTGTTTTTTTTTTCAATTGGAGTAGATAGATCTATCTATCAGACGGTTCACACTCCACCCACCTCTATTAAACAGGTTAAGAGGCTCATCCCTTGTTCCCTGTTTAGGATGTGGTTTCTGGCTTTCACTTTTCCAATCTTTTCACTCTTACATAGCCCCCTGCACACCAGTGGCCTTACCGCCTTGCCCGGGGTGATATGATTAAAATTTATATATATATATATATATATATATATATATAGAGAGAGAGAGAGAGAGAGAGAGTGAGAGACAGAGAGAAGGAGAAAGAGTATTTATTTATAGTGATGTTTGGTGCCAAAATGTTTGATTTTTTTAAATTGTTTTACTGATTTCTCAACCAGGATTTTATTTTAAAATAGATATCAGGTGGAAAAAACCAGCCCCAATGAAAGAGAGCATCACAACATTGTTTTCACGAAACTTCGAAGTTGACATCAATAAATCTGCTCAGTTAAAATAACATATTCTTTACATTAAAACTATATGTATATATATATTAGTAATTCCATTATTTTTAATCTTTTCTACATGTGGAAGTGGATATTAAATTTTTTTACCGTTATGTAGTAGGTTTTCGGGAGATTTTAAATGGGTATTAAATGAGTTACGTTAAGGGAAGTGTAACGTGAGTTTTCTTAGTAGGCATGCAGTAGTATGTGTTTATAATTATTGATGAATTTGGTTTTATCTGTAATGCAGTTCCTTTAAAGTGCATGTTAGTTCATAATGTTGGTTTTCTGACCATAGCTCAATTATGATTCAATTATACGCACTGGAAACCTGCCTATCTCAATGCGCAACATCAGTCAGTTAAGTATGTGCGGTATGTTTGGGCAATCATGTCTCTTTCGATCCCAGACTGACGATGTAGATGATTTTTCTGTAGCGTGTTTCTTTCTGCAGTAATCTGATTGCCAACAAGGACTATAGAACACTATCTGTCTTATTATTGAACTCATAGGTGGCGAGGGAAAAGATGGATTAATACCTTTCCCACGTGTATTTGCGCGTAAGTGAATGAAACGAATTTAAGTTGAATTCGATCTCAGTCCTAACAATTGTCATTCAGAGCCGATATCTGCAACTCACTCGTAAAAACTAAATGGATAATCAACTTATCTGTAGACACACACACACACACACACACACACACACACACACACACGTGTGTGTGTGTGAGTGAGTTTATTCTGATTACCCTCTTTTTTGTTTTTCTTTATCTGCTTGTGAAACCTAGAAAACATAAGGAAGTCTCTGATTTATACAAATTTTTCTTATTGCTATAAATGTTATTTTTAGTGGCAATGCCTCAAGCCTTGTTCAAATTAATTGAAACATGCCAAATAATCTCTTGCTAGAATCTTTCAAAACTTCTCTGTTCCCTCATACGTCATCTCTTGTCATTGTTTTTCTCTTCCAAACGCATTTTCCTTTATGGTTTGGATTGATGGATCTACTTTGTTTCTTTGACCTGATAAAGCAATCGACCGTTGAAAGGCTGACAACCATATCTACGATCTCTCAATAAGAGTGCCAGTGTCTTATTGCAGCGTTATAATTTTCGTAGTCTTACTTGGTGTAACGTCCATCGCAGACGATGGCTGTATGACAACTACACGGAAGTCGAATAATAATGTGTGGGTGTGATAAAAAATCTGATGCAAAACGGATAATGAGATATTTTTCAAGGTTAAAATAATTTCATCATGCATCCCAAAAATAGATTCACATTACTGCACACCACTGCAAATGACCTAATCAGTGAAGCAAAAAGGAAATCGATTACACCCTGGGAACTCTAGTCGGTCGAAAACGGACTGTACAGTGAAAGAAAGGAAAATAAAGCAGTTCTTTCAATTATTTTCACAAGTGTTTTTTTTTAGTTACTATACCAGTTTAATTTTTTATAGTTTTCATAAACAGTGAAATTAATATCAAAACGGCAGAGAATATGAAATCCTACTAAAGTAATTGTATGCCTCCGACGTAAATCGAACTTATATCTACTTTTCAATCAAGATATCACTTTTATAGTAAAAGCATGCCTTTAACAATGCAACATCAAAAATCACTTTCAGAGAGAAATGTTTTATTTATTTTATTTAACTATTTAAAAATGTATATTTCTTTTCAAGTTTCTACAAATCTGTTTATGCTAGTTTAAGCATCTTGAGCTAAACCTAAAAAACAAACTGTAATTCTGAAATGTATTTTTAATCCGAGAATATTTATTACGACTTAAACAATTTTTAGTGGTACTCTCTATAATTATTTTTAAACACTTGTAAACAATGAAAATAATTAAATCCGGCATTGATAAATAAACAGATTGTATCTGCCGTTAGATGTCGAATATTAGAAAAAGCAGATTTAGTTTAGAATCCTTTAATAGGCAGAATTCTTTTCTGTAGTTTCATCTTAAACTTTGTATGGCTGTTATTTTTTATAACATAACAAGGAATCGCATCTCAAAAAATTCTTACCTATTTAAATTAGCTCTTATATATATATATATATATATATATATATATATATAGAGAGAGAGAGAGAGAGAAAGAGAGAGAGAGAAAGAGAAAGAGAGTCAATATGCTTTTAAAATAGAATATAGATTCTTGAAGATGTTTTGAAAAATTTTGACGAATGAAAAACGTTGAAATGAAAATAGGTTTAATAACATAGAGACGACAGTGAAAATACATCAACATACCTAAAAAGATATTTTACTCTCGATCCATTTTGAAGAATTTGATGAGAATTTGTCTTGGATATATAAATATGAATCTTTTACGTTCAAACCATTTTGAAAGTGAGATGCGGATTATTCATCACAGAAAAGCTGGCAGAAAATTACTAACTTTTGTATTGAACTTAAAACTATAAGGCAAAAATAAGAGATACATCCTACTAACTGTTTTAAAAGTCATTTATTTTCATTTTCTTTCATCACGAGAAATATTTGCTTAGGGGAAAAGTACTAACGATTCATTATTAAAGCATATACAGGCATATTTTCTTTTGTTTTTTGATCTGATTAAGCCTAGAAGGGAGAAACTTCTAATTAAATCTTGCTTCAATGAAATAATTCCCCATTTACCAATTATTTTCAAAACATTGTCGGGAATTATGTATCCTTTTTTTAAACACTCCCACACACACATATATGACGAAATATGCCCAAAGAAATCAACACTTTATGACGACTGTCAGATTCAAAAATTCAGAACTTAATTCTCTAAACGAACAAAACTGGCAATCACCATAGAAAAATGGTGTCGTTATCTTAACTATTAATATCTTAAAACGCTTTATCACACATAGTGAGAAGTCATCACAATAAATACAGAAAACGTTTTAATAATATGTGTGTGGTGAAAGTCGAAGAAATGTTATGCTTTGTTGACTATGTACACACAAAAACTGAGCGGGAATGACATAGCTTTCTATTGTTGGAGAGAATAAATAACTAATCCTGAAGAATGGCTTTCTTAATTTTCCCTCCAAATAATATCCTAGCTAATCAGATATCCTATTTTCCATTTGGTGTTTTTGTTTAATTTATTTTATACTGCATCAACTTCTCAGATCAACATCCATTACCTCTTCGATTTCTAATTGTTAGGGCGCCACTCCTATTTGACTACAAATGGACTGTTCCCATTGCTATATATAGCAATGGTGAATTCTCTACAGGAAGACTCGTAGAGAGTCACTTGAGAGTCTCTACTGAGTTACTGAAGAGTCAGTGCGAGTCAGTGAAGAGTTAGTCATACTTCCGGTGGCGTACCGGAAGTAATCACGTATACACACGTTTTACGATGGATTGGACTCTTGTATCTTTCTATTGTAAATATTACTAATCACTTCTGTACATACTAACCGTCTTTCCGCGGAATACAACTTATATTCTGATTCTGTTGTTGAGTTATTCATTTATAATTGGCGACATAACACTAATACATCTATTTCACGGTTTGAATTTGTCCTTTTAACTTAGGTTTTGGTTTGAGAATTGCCAGCAGTCACGTGAAATATATCCGTATTTTTTCGATAAAGAGTATTTTTTTTTTTGCACAGCAAAAAGTACAACCTATGGTATGAGCTCCACTGTGCCTTTTCTAAATATATTTGAATAATATTTCTTCTTTTGAGCCTTCCGCTTTGAAAAGTTGCTGCCTTAAACCTGACATATCACAGAAAGATATATATATATATATATATATGATTCGAGGTACCTAAATGATTTAGGCAAAATAACAACGTAGAACAATCTAGCAAGCAAACGTAATGGATGGTACTCGTCGTATGCCGTATCCTGAGATGGAGGCGTAGCCAATAGACATAGTCCAATTGTCGTAGACCAAAGGATGTAGACCTCTGATCGAAGACGTTCTAGTGGTAGATATCTAGGTGTAGACCACTAGTCATATGAACGTAGATTTCTAGTCGTATTTTGTTTATGCGATGATTTTCAAACGATCCCTGTACGAGACATGAAAAAAAGTGATACCCCAAAATCACTGGAGTCCTTCCAAGCAGGCGCGTAGAATTGCCAGCCATTTGATTTCCCCCACCGTCAGCCGCGAATCGATTTGATTTCTTGTTGCATAGTATCCAGAATGTGGTCCGTTTTCAATAAATTTCTATCGAAAACTAAAGAATTGGCAACAAAAGTTATCGAAGGTTTGAGATTTTATACATTATAAAAACATTTAAAGTCACTTTTCAAAGTTAATTGTGTTTAATTATAAGATACGAGAAAGATATGGAAGAAATGTGAAAGATCTGTAAGATAACGCAGAATAGGGGCACAAATATTAAATAATAACAATTGTCTGTAAGAGAAACGAATGCATGGTTGTCAGCAAAAAGTACAACCTATGGTATGAGCTACGATCTATGGACCTCAAATTCAGTGGATTTCATATAATCGTCACTCCGGCTAGTGTGATACCAGATTTTAGAAATGTGAGAAGGTGTAGAAACAGAAGTATAACTTTTTTGTAATTATCCTGAGAAATAAAAGAGTGTGCTTGACTGCGGATTAATATTCTATTTCTTTCTGCCGTTTTCCTTCACGGCGTTGGCGATCATAACTCTCCCCGATTTTCACTCATATTTAGCTCGTAATAAATGTTGTGTTTATTACCTCTCCTAAATCCTGCTCCCTCATATTTTACTTCTTTTCTGTTTAATTTAAGTCCCTCTGGCTTTCAATATGTCTTGAGAACCAAATCTCCTTAGCTCAACATATATTGCTGTTACAAATAACGAAGAAAGAGTATTTGGGATATTTAACACCCATATTAAAGAAATAGTGGCGTATGCAAAAACGGGAGAACGATATGATGTTTTTGAGTGAATGGACGGCCAAACAATAAGAAATATGAGAATGGCAGGTTTTAAACTAATTAAAAATAAAAAGAATTTGTTGACAACCATGATTCTTTCCGATATGGGATAAAAATAAGTTTAGAAGTTATGTAATAAAAAACAATACATATTGCTCTGAAATGACGAATAATATATTACCTAAGGAAAGTAGATTCAACATGAACACTGGTATTGTTAAACGCTTTAATCTATACAAAAGATATATGGGTCGTGTTTTTCTCGACTTGAACCGGCAATTCCTTCACAGGTTTTTGCTTTTGCGAGCTCAAACAATCTTTTAATCCCTCTTCTACTAACCATTTCCACAAGCAGGTTACGGACGCTATGTATTGCTTTCTCTAGTTGGTCTTATTTCCAATGTCAAATTGTCTAAGCCCCTTTTCAATATTATCTTTGAAATGTCAATCTCTATAATTTACAGTGTATGCCTTCTTAATTTTAGATTTTCAATGGAACTTTGTTTTTGATCACACGTTCTCGTTATTGTTATCTTCAGCTTTTTTCTGTAGAAACATATTATTTCTGTCTCAATCTTCTGTTAGGTTTCATATTATCCGTCTATTGATGAAAAGCGCCCAATGTTTATGGATCACCAATATTTAAAAGTTGATGATTGTCTATCAAGAGGAACATTACAATAATATTTTTATAAATGTAATATTCTTTTACTAAATTCATTACATTTTGACTTCAATGATTACAACTAAATCAATTTGTATATTTAAAGCATCGCCCGCAAATAATAAATTCAAAGAGAATTTTCTTAAATAAACAATACCCTAGGTGATAAATCTAAGAAAAAAGAATAGAACACTGTGAAATTAGAAAAATCTGCAATCAAGCATTTACCAACAATTTTTTTGCGACTAATAAAAGCATTTTACAAATTACTGTAAAAAAAATACAAACAAATATTTAAATGAAACACATTTACAAAGATAGCTTTCGATAAAAAGCAAATATATTAGTTGTTATATTGAGGTTTTGTCTTCTTTCATCTGATAAATCAACACTTGCGTTCCTTCAGGAACCATTCAACCAAGAACTTTCAATTAGCGCAGTGAATACACGGTATATACGTTAAAAGATAAAACAATGGAAATGTTTATTTATACTAGCCTGTCTGCAATGTTTCAAGCTATGAGAGGACATAAACTTCACTGCTTTATTTAAACAATGTGAGGCTAATTAACACTGACTGGAAGGCAAATGAAGAAAACTTTTAGAAAATAGCTTTGTGCATGGAATCGCATAAAGTATGGTTAGAGAGAAAGCGATGAATTTTACGTAGGTAGAAGCGGGGATGCATCCATTAACATATGGTTCATTCTATACATCATTAAAATCATTCTGACGTGAACAATCATGTGCATGTTCGCACACAAGCCTATTAACATTTTCTCTTTATTTTAGATTCACTAGTGAGTTACTTACTTTACCTTAGTGAGTGAATAAAACTGAAACAGACAACAGAAAAAAAGGAGAGTGCAACAAGAATGTAGAGCAATGAAGGAGCGGTTGACGTGAGGGGAGGAATGGTCGTCTAATTTTCAAAGAAAGATGTCTGTGTGAGAGTGAGACTGTCATTCCTAATCTGGCATCTCGGTTTCAATCGCATAGCTACGGTTGTGAACTAGCGCCACTGTGCCTTTTCTAAAAAATATTTGAATAATATTTCTTCTTTTGAGCTTTCCGCTTTGAAAAGTTGCATATCACGGAAAGATATATATATCTGATTCGACGTAGCTAAAAGATTTAGGCAAATGTAACAACGTAGAACAATCTAGGAATCAGACGTAATGGACGGTACTCATCGTATGCCGTATCCTGAGATGTAGGCGTAGCCAGTAGACATGGACAAATTGTCGTAGACCTAAGGATGTAGACCTCTGATCGAAGACGTTCTAGTGGTAGATATATATTGATGTAGACCACTACTCATATGAACGTAGATTTCTCGTCGTATAAACGTATGGACGTATACCACTCTGCATCCTCGTCGACGATTGTATTTCTAGCTGATACCAGCCAACCAGATTAGTGTGAGGGGGGGGCAAGGTGTATGCATATTCATTACCTCAAAATACCACACCAAGCGACAGATTATACATATGAGAAATATTTTTTATAATCATCTCTCCCCAATCAAGGCAGTACTACCACTGGTGAGCAGGGGGTTACATAATAAGAGAAGGAATAGAGAAAAGAACTGGTCTAAGCAGTTGCCGGAGAACGGGTAAGAAAAGGACATGTACATTGGTGTAAAGAGAGCTGCGTAAAAGTAAACTAAAAATGGGAAAAAGGATGGGAGAGAAAAGGAGACAAGAGGTAATGCGAGAAAAGAAGCTGTTTGTGGAAGTTGTAAAAGTTTCACAGTAAAAAGATGGGACCTTGTTTCCGGTTTTGTAACTCGAGTAAATTTACGTTGGGAGTGGGGAATCAAAAAGCTAAGCTCGTCGTAGAAGTGTCCGTAAAAGTATTTGTAGAACAGACACAGGTAGGCCACATCTCATCGGTGAGATAGACCCTGGAGTCGGGCCGACTAGTCAGTATCAACTACATTGCAAATTCTTCTTTGGATTTTGTCGAAATGCCCAAAGTGAACAGTAGCAGTGCACGACCAGATTGGACAGCATTAGAATTTCATAATGTGTTGTTATAGTAATTTTAGCAAGTATGATCAGTATGAATTTTTTACGGGTAAAATGTAGTAGAGTGGTATGTTTGTGTCAGTGTTTGTGGGTAGCTAAGTTTAAATTTAAGGACAGATGAGAACCAACCATCCTCATATCTTCATAGCCATGTGACACATTATTTTGTATCTTACAAAGATAAATATAACTTTCCCCATTGGTACTTGACAAATTATGCTCATTATTAATTTGGCAGTTAGGTCTCATGATTGCACCGTTGAAATTGCTTTATGCAGCCGTAAGTTCTAAAGTATTAGTTTCTTCTCTTGTACTCCTCACATGTGAAATCATTTGCAACTTCTTGCATTTGTTTCTACAACTTTCTTTCAAAATTTAATGTTCTTGTCTAACTTTATCATCTGTCTGATTGAATCTTTCCTCTTTGAGTTTTATTCATTCTCACCAACCACTTGCATTCTAATGGCCATTATCGCCTTGTTTGCTGGAAACAATTAAACAATACAAAAAGGAAAGAAAGAATACCAATTTTGCTTCCGAAATAAAAAAAATTCCTTGATATATTACAGAATTAAGTAGAGTTATATTTTCCTTCATATTTAATGTGTACTCTTACTTTAGAATATGGCTTACGACGATGTCCTATCTTTTGTAGGTTAAAAATGAGTTACCCCTTTTATACCTACAATTCAAATGCCGCCATTCATTTACGCAAATTTACTATAGAGTCCAATTAAAGATTCACTTTGATTATCTTAACTTCTATATGTTGTGTGTGTCAAATTCTCCAAAACTGCTATCCTATGTTTCTGAAATATTTAAACTGTCTTCTCCATATGATGAGCAACAAGAAATATCAACTGTTCCTTCTGAATCAATGTATTATTGTCCTGTTAGTCTAATTTTCACTCAAAATTAAAATTATTCTCATTTGCCGTTTATGGTATTCGCCACATACTTTTGTTGTACAGTATCTTCATCTCATGTCACTTGTTTGTCTTGGAAGAAATTTATGCAGCATTTACTTTCCGATAAGAGGGTTTGAAATAACAGCAGTTCTGCACTGCTTTCATTGTCCGTAATGAAATTACTGTTTCATAACATTTTCATTAGTCTTGGAAAATAGCTTTCTCCATTTCAATGTACCTTTGCATTTCTGTTTCACATTTTGCCGTCTTTAGGTAACACACTTTCCATTTCGTTAAATTTGTATAGTTTCAGGCTTCTCCAATGCTGAGATCGATCCCTTGGTTATTTCTATTGTTCAGGCCTTAAAACTCCTGGATTTCTTCTTGCTTTTCTTTATGTTGCATAGCACTTAAACTTCAGTTAATTATTCTGTCAGGAATGATCAACTTTTCCTCAGTCAGTCAGTTAAGTCACATACACGCTTGGGGCGATCGTTTCTAGAAATATATATGTATATATGTATATTTAGTATATGACTGGCCGGACAGATTTTCAAGTAATAGGTTGTCATTATTAACAGACTTGTAGCCAACCAAGGTTTTAGAACCCAATCTATCCCCTTATCTAACCCATAGTTGGCGGGAGCAGCGATACATTCATACTTTTCCTTAAGGCAATTACGTGTAAGTGAATGCAACGAATTCAACTAGAATTCAAACACGGTTCTACGATTTCTCGGTTCAACCCAATATTCACTGCACCAAAACGCACAACCATCGTGTCATCAGCATATCTTATAAGGCAGAATTGTTTGTTTTTGCGCTCTACAATTTTTTTTCCAGTAACTTTCTTGGTTCGTTCTATGCATTCGTTTTTAATCAACTCATTTCAAGCAAGGTGATAAGGCCACTAATGCTACTGAGAGTGAAAGAGAAAAGCAAACCTTTAGAAAGAAGCAAAATCTCAATCCTGATCAGGAAATCAAGAGTTTAACCGATACTCTTTTTCAAAAGACAGGGAAGGATCGTGAAACGGAAGATAAGCGAACTTAATATACTGTTAATCGGTGCTGTGTGGTGGAGGAGAGACAAATTAATGAATAGCAGTTCAAACCATGATCGAAGATGTTAAAATGATAGAGTTTAATTAGACTTTATTAGAAACCAAAAAACAAGGATAAAACTCTACTCCTGTTATGGTGTCTATAAATTAAGATTTTTTAATTTATTTCTAACGGATTTTCCCACTTTCTCAATATTTAGTTTAAACTAATGAAAGCGCTAATATTACCATTAAATTAAGTCAAACATGCATTCGGATTTCGGTGCTAAATTAAAAATTTACCGAATAATCCACCCACAAGAAGCATATACTTTTCTTTTAATAATTTGATTTACAAGCGTAAATTTCTGTTAATTTAAAAAGAATCAGCTTCATTTTTTCTATGTGAACCTGTCTTTTCAGGACATAAGCGATCAGGGCTTTCCACGTCTTCCTATCCCTGGTGGCTCTTAGTACGCCTTTACTTGTTACACCATGTAACCCTCATTCCATCATCCAGCTGATTAGGTCCTTCAAATATGTTATTTACTGCTTACCCCTGTCACGTTTTCCCTCTATCTGGCCTGTTAGTATCAGGTTCTTCAAGCACTCTTTCCTCATTGCATTTGTCTCAGGAGCATCAGCTGTCTCGTCCAGATGCTCAGCATTAATTTCCTTTTCGTTTCCCTCATTTCCAAAACCTCATCATTCCGCACATGCTCGATCCATGATATTCGCAGAATCCTTCTCTAGAACCATATTTCAGTTGCTTCAATTTTTCTTTAAATAACAGCGTTATCAGTCATGCCACAGTTCGATCTCTTGTGTCACTTTCCTGGATGTGGTCGTGTCAAATATTTCCCTCACATATCTTGTGACTTGTTTGTGTCTTGAAGTTCAGTGGATATCGGTTCCGAACCAGAAGTCGAAGAGCCATGTTGGAATTCCAGTTGAATTCATGGCTTTCGCTTACGCGCAAATACACTTGGAAAATGTTTTAATCTCTCTCTCTACTTCTTCCAGCTATAGATTAAATAGCAGAGATTGGGTTCTATTGACTGACTTGGTAACAAGTCTACCACAGAATGTAATGTCAAAGAAAAAATCTGTCTGGCCAGTCATATTTCTTTCGAGACACGATCGCCCAAGCCTGTATCTGGTAACTTACTTAACTGACTGAACCTCGACGCATAGATGCAATCATTCATGCTTCCAAGGTTCCGTTTTTTTTTTGCTTTATTTACTGGTAATACATGTTATGTCTAGAAGAAGATTATTCTGATAAGAACAACTCTATATATAACTCGTAATTTTTCGACAAGCAACATCACCATAAACTCTAATATAAAACAGCAAATACGTTTAACAAGATAGCCACATGAATTGCCGAGTATTCTGGCCCAAAAACCTGTAAGATTATCTGCATTGCTGCGGCAGAAACTCAGGAAAAACAGAAAGTCTATTATATATACACACTAGCAGTATAACCCGGCGTTGATAGTGTGTAATGAAAGCTTTAAAACTAATCCATGTTCCTGGAGCTCAGACTCTTTGGACGTTGGCACGAAAGAGTAAAAAGCAATAGTTGTTTCCAGTTAAAGCGAAAACGTAGAACTGAAAGAAAAATGAATGGATGTTATTCAAATTTTGATTTCCTGGTATCGCTTTTCGTCGTAAACTGAAATTTAAAGGCTAAATAAGTCCTCTGAGTAAATGGTATCATGGCTGAGACTAAGAACTACAATTATACAATTATACCTACTTAGAGCCAAACCAGAAGCAAAAATCAAAATAAAAGGGCTGAAAAAAAATACAGACATACAGGCAGATAAACAGACACACACACAAACATCTTGTCTTATATATATATATATTATCGATTTTCTGCACTATTGTAAGAACTGCAACCTTGAAACTTCTGAATATCGTTTCTTGTGTTCTTGTCTATGAGTGTATCCAATTTGATTAGAATCGAACAATTCCTTCTATAGCCATATTTTTTCGATTATCGATTTTCGATATTTATCGGGGGTACCTCAACACAAAACCTAGCTGAAAACACTCGCAGACGCTTATAGTACAATTGTCTAAATTCTCAAGAAAATCGGTTCAGACACACACACAGAAAAAGTTCCATTCATAAATAAGTTTAGATATATTGTATATTTCTATATTTCTCGTTCGGACCTATTCACGATGAGGACACTCATCGTGAAAAGAAAAAGACTGCAAATGGAACGGTCACCTTCACACTATCCGTGTCAATGCGTCCATTTGTTATGAATTATTATATTTTCTGTTTATCAAAGTTATTCATAAAACACGTACTAGTGTGTTTTATTCAATTAAACCATTATCTCTAATCTCATAGTAACACTTTTCAGCTTTCGTCTGTTCGAGAAAAATTGCATAAATTTGATTAAAACCAATTTTATTTGTACTCATGATTCTAATTTTCATTGAAGAAAGTTTCCTCGTCAAAACCTAGTAGTTATTCACGGTCAGATATTGCGGGGTGAACAGTAATGACCAACTGAATTCCAAAGTTTTCATCCGTGTTGTCCTTGCTGTACATGTCGTTTCGTTGTCAGGAATAAGGTCATATTTCTTGATGTCGGTCATGTAACCTTGAAACACAGGTTCCTTTATCATCACCTAAGTTTAAAAAAAACATTAGAAACTGGTCAGTACGAACATGGGCAAACCCTTGGGAATACTAAGAGCTATAAACTTGGATGCAGTTCTAAAATGTTACGCGCAAATAGCCTTAGGAAAGACATGAATCCAGATATTAGAAGAACATGGGTAAGTATATAATTATTATCTTCCAAAGAATTCTTACTATCTAAAAATGTTTTGGCCGTGTTTAATGACTGGTAAAATGTTGATAAGCCCTAACAAAACAAATCAATAACAAATCAATAAATTAAATTAAATCTATTCATGAGCGCAGTTTTCAACCAATTCGGATAAAAAAAGTGCAGCTACTTTTATTGGTACGTGACCAAAGATAAAGAATAGTCTCGAAGCAACAAAAATGTGATTCTACAGAAGATTACTGAAGATAATATAGCCGATAGATTTGAGCAACGACAAGGTAATGGAGAGAATGGAAACAGAAGGGAGCCTTAAGCGTAACGTTAGGAAAACATTTGACATTTCTGGAACACATAATGAGGATGGAGGGTTACAGAATCTGATAATCGCAGGACAGATATAGGATAAAAGCAGCACGTGACAAACATGACGGTCCTAACCAAGTAAATAGCAAGACAGGGTTTCACAGAAATAAGATACAACGTATTACGAGCCACTGAAAGATGTGGAGGACAATGATCACCAACGTTCTTCAGAGAGACTGCATATAGAAGAAGTGAATGTTGTGTAACTTTGTGTTTAAATACTCTAACATAATAATACGCGACGATCCCAATAAAAGTGAATATTACTTATATTTTTCTACGATAATTCTGATCCTGTACAAGGCCAAAAAGCCACTCGAGGTAGTGGGTTACATGGTAGGGGCCCCCAAGCAAAGATATAATGCCACCAAAACGAACGAGGCGAAGGGAAGTGAAAGATAACGGCAGAAGGAAAATTGAAAAATTATCCTAAACAAGAAAAAGCGAAAACATCTGATAATGTTCAATAGCAAAGGAGTGTGAACATGACAATAGACGAACCTATCTACTTATATTGAAAAATGAAAAACATAAGTAAATAAAATAGTAAATATAATTTCAGTGTTATACGAGGAAACGTTAGAAATATACATTTGAAATAGCCTTTCGAAAGAAACCGAAAACCCAACTCTAAATTGCAAGTAATATAAACTTTTACTATTCAAAACACCGAAGAGTGAACCGGTTGATAGACCAACTTATCTAATTGTTTTAAAGGGAAAATTTAAATACAATATCAGTATTACAGAAGGAGATTTGAGAAGTAGATATTTGAAGTAGACTTGAGAAGAAACCATAAACTACAACCTAATCATGAAATAAGCTATAAACATCTACTCCCGTTAAAAAAAGAGGGAGCTGAGTAAACTGGACAATGAAGGAACCTATCTTCTCTTATTGACGAGTTCTGGTATATGTGTTCATTGTGGATAATTATCGTTTGTTAATCTACTAAACTTGGCGTCAAACATTATCGTGCATAGCCCATATATAACAAAAATAATATGTTATGAAATAATTATGACACTGTTACGATGATGCATGCGTCATGTCATTTAGATGACAGAGTCTGAAATTATTCAAGCTTCATTTTATTGTACAGGCTTTGTGTGACTACGCAGACCTGATGATTAATCCAAACCACTGAAAAGGACACGTCGATTCATCACTCTCTAAAGATTAGTTTGAAATGCATGAAAAGACCCACAACGGAAACCTTAACACCGCACGCCCATTCCTTTTCACTGACAATAACTGCTACGCTTCCTCTAGCCCACATCCAGGGACTCCAAACATTAAACTATGAACCTGAACTTTTATTCTCTAAATAAGAAGGTTTTAGAAAAGATGAACTAAAGCAGATTTCTTAAATACTTCAGTACATGCGTGAAAGAATTTAGGATTTTCATTATCCTACTGGGAAAATGTTTTATACACGTCGTACATAGGCCGATTTAGTGAACATGAAAAAAATTATAATTTTTAATGTATTTGAACAGTTTTGTGAAGAATCGAAGAAACCAGGCACGACCCAGAATAATATGAATAAATATAATTCATGTAATAGTAAATTGCTATTACTTTGCATTACAGGAAATATAGTATAGTATGATAATCATGACTACAGCATGTCGACTATCAAAATACACAACAATGTTCTTTATATTATATACAAAGAAACTCTCTAATATAGCAAAAGTTTACCTTTTTTAAAATGTGTTGATACTTTTCACCGAAGATATGCAAATCGGCAATTCAATATTTTCATAAATATTTTTTAAATATTTTCTAACAAATACGATTTATATCATGGGTAAATGCAAATTTTTCTATTGATGATTTTAATATAAATAGTTAAAAATGTAAGCAGTTTTAATTATAATAAAAATAGTAATAATAATTTTTATGTTTACTTATATTTCATATTTTCTGGCATTCAAATAACAAAGAA
Source organism: Ascarosepion bandense (assembly GCA_037127315.1). Lineage (NCBI taxonomy): Eukaryota > Metazoa > Mollusca > Cephalopoda > Sepiida > Sepiidae > Ascarosepion > Ascarosepion bandense. The sequence continues at coordinate 3,503,718 of JBBBDQ010001232.1, read as the reverse complement.
GTTTTGGCTTATTGCATGTGGTATCGACTTATGCGAACATTTCTATATATAACTTTGAATTTGTCATAATTGACGAGTTCAGCACAGACTTTAGCAGCATTGAATTCCGACCGGCTTCCGGCTACATGCGCACAGAATATTGAACCAAAGTACATTTATGTAGAACGGTGAAGACACTGGAGAGCGGCAGTTTTCTGCCACTGCAGTCAAATGCCTGGGCGGAGTTTTTCGCTAATTAAATTAAAATCCAAATGCCATGGTCAAATCGAGAAGTGAAAACTAATGACATTAACTACGTTCTGATATGGAGAGGGATGTCTGCTTGATATATTTACCCAAGAAACATTTAGCATGAAATGAATATCAACCGAGACAGGAAGATGACTAGGTTTTCAACTGCGCAGTAACTCTATGACCACATTTTATAATGGGTCTGATAATGATGAGGATGTTTTTTTTAATTTTCAATAATGTATACAGCATTTAGCTTTAAAGAAGTAAGCGCTTAAAACATTTCCCCAAATATAACAGATTCAAGCCATTCTTCATCAAGAAAACTTTTTGTTAATTATTTAAGCATATGAAGGTGATAAATTTACTACAACTTGAGGTTACAGAAGGTTAAGAAAAGTGAAAAACCAATACTGAAACTTTTTGTTAATTATTTAAGCATATGAAGGTGATAAATTTACTACAACTTGAGGTTACAGAAGGTTAAGAAAAGTGAAAAACCAATACTGAAAATACATAGAGAGAGAAGATTCACAATAAATATTTACAATAAATAAGTAAATATTACAAAGATGAGATAATGATAGCAGGAAGTAAATTGGGAAAAATAAAAATGTTATTTAGGAATCAAATGTTTGGAAAGAAAATTAGAAATAGATACGTTCTGATAAGAATAAATTTACTCAAAATATTGAATTTAATATTTTGAAAATCGCAGTTGACATTAACGATTGAAGCCGAAAGAAAGAGAAATGACAAAAAAATATTAGAATATATCTTAAAGTGACATGCAGAAATTTCAAAAGTGATATAAGAATATCCAACTCTCAAGCTTGTGTTAAAATTACATTTCTAAATTATGCGTATGAAAAGGCAATATTCATCAGAGCACTTAGGTGAAAATAGTTTTAGAAAATATTTCAGCAAGTCAAGTTTCGTGGTAGAAATTAGACTGAAGTCAACAGTTCAATATCATTAGAGGTGTTTCTTTGGATTTTACGAATAGGATAAATAAATAGGTGAATCACTTAGTAAGTGGTGGCAACAATATTCATTGCTATATAAAGTTGCATCAAACACAGATGGAAAATATTTATGATTGTTCATTGTATTAAATAAGTAATTTATAAAGGTGTGCTGCAGTCGTCATTCCCTATAACGAGGGATACAAAATCTTTGACATGTTTGGAATAATGTTGTATAAACACACAAATCGAAGGACAGTATATGTCTGGAAAACCGGAAGTCAGAATAATTACAGCGGAAAGAAAAGCGGAAAATGGCAAAACAGTAATTAAGGTGTGAGTTTAATGTGAAGAAAACATGAAAGAACAAATAATTACGATATTCTAAAGGTAAACGCAAATGAGCGCATAGGGAACGCGCACGAATGAGAAAAAAGCATCTAATAAAGAATATTTGAGAAGTATAAAAAGTCAGTTGCAGATAACCTCATGCAAAAAGGACAGTGTGTATCCTGGATGGTCCGTCTCCGATACTCTGGAGTCGGGATGGATGGTGAAGATATAAATCGGTTAAGTGAAAAAAAACATTATAATAATTCTGTATTTATATAAACTTGGCAATCTAGTATGTTAGCTTTTGACTCATATAACCGCTCCATTATCATAGCTGTCAGGGTTTGAAATCTCTTCAAGAGTTATTGACAAATTGCTGACCAAACAGAAGTAGAGATTCAAGTGTACACTTGCACGATAGCCAATCAGGCTAGAAAAGGTGGTTTCATACTTTATATGCATACATACATACTAACATGTATCTGAGGTCTCGATTTTAGCAGACCTTAAGTGGAATAAGAACTAAAGCATGAAATTCTCACGTTCTATTTTACCATCCTTCATTTTGAATATGTTAACATGATAAATAAAATTAAAATACAAGCCCTTTTTTACGGCACCAGACAATAAACAGTGTAACTCTGAAATAGGATGTCATTTTAATATAATCTTGTAGACAGAAGGAACGAGACGCGTCTCTATGCAATGCCCATCATCGTAGCTAAGGTGATACGCAACAAATTCACAACTGAAAGAGACTGAGAGGCATTTCTTACAACCCATCAACTCCTCATAGTGCTTCATTGATACTGATACCGTCAGTATTTCTGTATTATGAGAATCATTTGAGGAATTGTAGCATACAATCATGAAACAATTTATTTATCATGATGATAAGTGTCAGTCAATCGCAACACAGACATATACATACATACAGACACACACTCACACGCACAGGCACCACTCACACATGCACACACACATAACTGTAGAAACCCTATAGATTTCTCGCTAGAAAACTGTTGCCTAATGGAATCAATCATTTACCAATGCAAAATATCTTCAGAGGACAACCCCAATAATGTAAAGATTTATATAGTTAGTACTAAGAACCCTGTAAATAACGCATTTTTCAACACATGTCTTCGTTTAATAATATTAAGTACAGAAATAGATCATCCCTATCGAAATATCATTGGTATCTAAAGGAAAAAACAACCACATTAAAATGGAAAATTCTAAGAGAAGCTAAAACATGTAAGTTTTTAAACGTACCATGCTCATTATGTCTATACGAAAAACTATATATTATTAAATCACATAAGAATAAAAATCTATTAAATAAACGCAGTGAGATAAATGTCATATGCAGACATTGCAAAATGTTCACATTAGAATATAGGCAAAAATATCTCTATATCAATTAACATGCATATAGCCAATATGTCGCTTAAGGAAAATAATAAGTGACCAGATATCAAAATAAAGTAAATTGGAATATGATTTTTTTTTAAATAAAGTTTTTTTTAACGAAAAACTATTGACAATAAATAAATAACTATTAGAAAGATGGGATAATGATAGCAGGAAGTCAATCTGGAAAAATAGAAATGTTATTTATGAATCAAACGTTTTGAAAAAAATTAGAAATAGATACGTACTGATAGAAGAGTAAATTTACTCAAAAGCCCCCTTTAGATTACAAATAAATATAAAAAGATCTTTTCATTCTTCACCCCTGTTCTGCTTTCTAGGAGAAGAGGTCAAAATATGAAGAAAGTAGAAAAAACAATTTTAGTACTAAAATAGGCACATCAAAGTTAACAGGATAAAGTGAGAAGCAATAAAAATAAAAATCATAAACAAAAAATAAAATGAGGTTAAAAGTAGGTTGAAACTTTGACAGTTAGGGAGGAAAAAATTAAGAAAAGAAGAAAAGTGAGGGAAAAAAGGAAGGAGAAAAAAGTATGTATTTCCTTGAAACACCTGGCCAAAGTCCAAGGTGAAGAATTAGTCTGATTAGTTAAAAGGAAGACACACATAACTTTTATATATTCTAAACATACATTAATAGCAAAGCGATGTTTTTTGTATATAAATGTAAATCCTTTTCGCAGCCAACATCCAACATTGTCTAATGAAGATAATCTATCTTGAAACGTAGAACTTTCCGTGTCGCAATGTACAATTAATTCATAAATTATATATATATATATATATGAATGAGAGAGAGAGAGTGTATGTTGAGTTGTAAATCACTTAAACGTAGTGCAATCATTAGCAAACTTAACACATTCGATCAATTACAACTTAATAGTGATTTCGATCCTCCCTGAGTCTGTATTGAAAATATTATAAATATAATGGGCTGGTTGCTGCAGAAAATTACTACAAAATACACACACACCTATATATATATATATATATATATATATATATATATATATAATTAAAATAAGTTCATGTCTATGGTCTGATGAATTGGCCCTTGATACTCTTATTATTTTACATTTATTTTTGATATTATAAATATTGTTTACTACTCTCTAAGATAACAATATAGCAATGAGTAAATGATGGCGAACACTCTGATATATATATATATATATATATATATATATATATATATATATATATATATCTATATATTGACAATATTTCCTAAAATGAACATTGTTTTTTTTAATTAGCTTTTAGTTATTCTATTGTCTATCATTCAGACATTTTCCTAATTTCATTTTCTTAGAGCTTCTATCATTCCTAGAAGTAAATACCTGCCCTAGGTGTCTTTTGCATTTTATCTTGGGTGATGAAAGTTATTGTTAATATTTCTACTTAAAAACTTGAATACATGATAAACAATGCCTGTAATATTTGTTGAAGAGCAACGATCGAATACCTTCCAGCAAATCTGACACATTGTATTAACTATTCCCCCAGTAGGCATAAAATCAATCGTTTTTCTTATGGAAAATTCCATTCTTTCGGTTATCTAATTCTGGACGCAATTGCTGCTTTTACTTAATCTGCAGTCTTGCTAACAGTGAATGCTATTTACATATCTGTTTTACAGACTGAAATTCACAACAAAAACGGTCAGATAAAGTGAAATATCTAAATATGTTTTCCAAAGCTCAGCAAATTATTACGAAACATACTCATTTCATTAGAAACATAATAGTGAATTGTTATGTAATGAAATCCACATACAAGGTGGTGAATTCTAGACAATTTCTTCATCGATGAATAAGAGACTTCAAACAATAAAAATGTAGTTCTACAGAAGGATGCTGAAAATACCACGGACTGATCATGTTGAAGTTGCAATGAAAACGCGAACGGAAACATCAATTAGACTTAATTTTGTAAAGACGCAGTTGACATTTCTAGGTTTGATGATAATGAAAACGTCTGAAAAATTTGATACATGACGGATTGAAGGCAGGATGGATGCAGCTGAACAAAGAATCACCTAAGCATGCAACTTGTGTAAATAAATGGTGCAAAATGTTTGGAAGAAGAAAAAAATGTTATTAAGATTTACAAAAGAGAGGAAATTCCGGAGAGAATTGATGAGAAACATCCTGAAAAGACACGGCACGTAGACGACAAAGTAGTAGTTTGGGGAGTGTATTCTGATGAAACCACCGAGACCTTGGCTCTCTCCACTTATATTCAGCATCATATTTTCTCATGAAGATTTGGTTTTATATAGTTCATTGTGCTCTTTTTTAATTTTACATCCGTTTATAATAATTCATGTCATTTGTATATTTTGGTACATTTATTTATAAAAGCTCTCGTTCTATGTATATATAATCGTTTCTTTTAACAGGAAAATTGTCTAGCTTAAAGTAGGATGTCTTTTTCTTATAATCTGGTAACAGATTAAATTTTGACGTGAATCAAATTTTTTCTAAGATTATTTTATCTCTAGACCGGAAGATATAATATTAATAGAAGCGATGCATATATTCAAACTTTTTACTCATGAATTCTTCTCATCTTGAGGACTTTGACGATCATGTTTCTCCACAGTTTACTGTCCATTACAACTCATATTAAATGTTGTCTTCTATATATATATATATATATATATATATATATATATTAATTATTACTTTAAAATATGTACAAACTAAAACTACTACAACTTTTTATATTCTGTTTCGACGTTGAAGGAACAATGTCTTATCAGACAGTTGATAAGAATGATAAAGTAACAATTAATAAAAAAAATTCATTGCTATGCATTTATATTGATCATTGTTTTAAATCAATTTTTGAACGTTGCAATTATTTTCTTCGTTCCTTATTCGTTTTTATATATATATATATATATATATATATATATATATATATATTATGCTCTCATTATGATTGAGCTCTCTTTAGAAGAAAATTTTGAAAACAGTTTCCTCTTCTGGGATATGCGTGTCTCTTCAGAAATTAATTTAATTCTTTCGGTGACTGGCGTGTGTATACACAGCTTAAAATTTCCATTATCTGATTCGATACGGCTTAGGGAGTAGCGACTCCGACTAACACCAAATCGTTCGAGCTTCGATCCCAGCCAGAAGCAAATGGATGTGTCTAGCCACACTGATGAGCTGTGATACAGCGAAACAAGCTTGTATGTGGATGACTAATATATATATATATATATATATATATATATATATATATATATATATAGTGGGAGAAATAAGTGTTCGCACACTAAAAGTGTGCTTGTTAATGAAGAACGCAAAAAACAATGTTATTTATGTATATTGTTTGAGGGGGGTTGTAGAATATGAATCTGCGAATGAAAATAAGACATTCATTGATATTTAAATATATATATATGCAGTTTTTTGTTTTGCGGCTGAAAAAGTGTTAGTACAGTATCAATTTTGCTAGATAAAACGTTAGATTTTAGTTAAAATTCAGATTAAAATATTCTAGATTGCCCTAGAATGTCATCAGTAACTCTGTTAGACCTTCAGAGGAAAACCGGGACAATCTGCAATCACTACTCACAGAAAGCGGTTCCAAATATACCCAGACGTGTATTGACTAACGCACAAAAAAGAATTGGTTGTTAAGCTCTGGAAAGATGGAAAAAATATCCAGAAATATCTCCAGTAACGTAAACATTACATTGACTACGATTTCTTCTTCTTCTTCTTCTTCTTCTTCTTCTTCTTCTGTGTCTCTTGTCTGTTCAGGACATAGGCTGTCATGTCTTTCCACGTCTCTCTATCCCTGTTGGCTCTCAACACGCTTTCCCCTGTTATACCGCGCAACCCTCGTTCTGCCATCAATCCCCACAGTCCAGTCATGTACGTTACACTCAGTTTTCTCCTTCCCTCTATCTGGCCTGTAAGTATCAGGTTCTCCAAGCCCTCTTTCCTCATTACATGTTCCAGAAACTTTGGCTGTCTCTTCCTGATGCTCAGTGTTCAGTCATTAAAAAAAATTAAAAGACGTGATAATGTTGAGAAACAATGCAGACCAATTTGCTCCTAGGAAGATCTCTCCAAGATTATGAGAAAAGTTGGAACGAAGGATCCAAGAAATCCAATGGCCATCCGAGAAGATTTTCAAATGATCTGCGTATATCAGGATTTCACGTAACTAAACGAACAATAAGTAATGAACTACACAGAGACAGTCTAAAGTCGCGCAGACCAAAGAAGACACCACTTCTTTTGGAACAGCACGGATATGCGAGGTTAAAATTCGCAAAAGAGCATAAAGATAAAGAAAAATCTTATTGAGAGAAGCGTTTTATGGACAGTTGAAGCTTAGACTGAGTTATTTGGTCGTAATCCTCGGAATCATGAATGTAGAAAAAATTGCGAAACGCACGCAACTGTCAAATTTTGTGGTAGTATCATATTTTAGATCTGATTTTCCTCAAGAGGTATTGGTAAACTATCCATTATAGATAGCAAAATGAATGCAGAAAAATATCAACAAATCTGAAGGGTAAATTTAATGTCATTCTGCAGAGAGCCTTGGGCTTTCTTCTGACTGGATTTTCTAGCAAGACAATGATCCCAAGCTTACTACTTGTGTCCTTAGCACCATTAACATCGTACCATGATCGAGTCAGTCTCCTGATTTGATTCCAATAGAGAATTTGTGGTGACATTTAAAAATAAAATCAGAGAAAGAGACCCAACAAACATCACAAATCTAAAGACAATTTGCCCAAAGGAATGTCGAAAATTAACTAATAAAATACGCGAATCATTAATACAGGAAACGATTGATTGCTGTTGAAATTTACACAGGATCTGCTACAAAGTATTAAATGAAGATAACAATTAATTTTCTGCTTTACGATGATTTTTCACTAATGAAAATTACGATTTTGCAATATTTTCTTAAACATTGAATAATATTTAGTTTTATATGCATATATTAGTAGAATGCAAAATTATGCAGTAAATTTATTCTCATTTTGTTTAGGTAATGTGCGTTGGGATGCAGTGGATATCGACAGGGAACGGGAGATCGGGGTACCAAGTTCGAATTCCAGTTGAATTCGTTTCATTCACTTACGCACAAATACCTTTCGGAAAGGAATTAATCCGTCTCTTCCGTTCAGTCATGGGTTAAATAATAGGACAGATTGGATTATTTAGCTTTGGCTGGGAACCAGTCTACCGCAGAAAGCAATGGCAACCTACTGCGGGATAATCTTCTGCCCAGTCAGTGATGTTTCTTTTCAGACATGATCGACCAAAGCGTGAATCACGTATAGAACTTAACTGACTAAATACACTAAAAGTAAAATATAAAATATTTTCATGTGTGCGAACAATTATTTCCACACATAGTATAGAGTTTAAAAATTGAGTAACCATAATATATATATATATATATATATATATATATATGTATGTATAAATTGCTGAGTATTCAAATGTTATTCACCGATTCAGTATTGAACGATACTCTTTTGCTTATTTTTTTACCATTATATATCACAAACACGAGTCGTGCAAAACACCTAGCGTCGTGAAACAGCACAAGTATGGCAGCCGCGACATCAGCCGTTTTTAGCTGAATATAGAAATGAAGACAGATACTCTCTAGGTTTGTTTGACTTCTGACTTACTCGCACCAAGAATAAATAAGTTTTTATGACAGTTTCTTTGGCTATTTACTCGTAGCTGAAAGTGGAGAGACGAAAGGACCCTCCCCAGATTGGAATTCAGCTATTTTTAATTCTAGACCGTTTGCCACTCACATATTTAGGACCTAGTCTATCTTGCTTTTTACCAATAGTTGTGGATTTACCTAGCCCGCATATATACTAACACATAACTAAACATGTTACAATGATTAGCAAGCGCGATTCACAACCTCTATTACGAATGAATAAAACTTACTTCTCTGTGAATACCTTATAATTTGGGCCTTGTGCCACATTAAAGTTACGCTTATAAATTCGTTTGTGCCCTCCGACGTGGTGACTGCATAGTCATTTCGTTACTCACTTATCATCCCATACATTCGGCATATATCCCAAATCTAATCTACTCTTAGAAAATCAATATAGAACTAATTAAATATATAAGTTTTTAAGTGGGAAGTTGGTAACTTAGTTTTTTACAAGATCATTCGATGTATTTTTGTAGAATTATTTTCCTTTTGCTTATTGTTTGCAAAGCGACAATTTATTCTGTAAAATGATACCAACTGATATTGTTTCCATGTTGTCTGCATGACACTGGATACTTTTCCAGTTTAAACTACAGAATCGTCTGCGTGCTCTGTATGAAAAAGATACAGCTTAATTAAACACAAGGTTCATTTCATTAGATTTTTTGCTTTCAAGCAGAAGTTTTTTGACACTTCGATTTCAGATACAAACGTTTAGCATTTTAAATCATATCATTATTGCTGCCCTTTAATTCCCCTTTGAACTTTACGAAAACTGTCTATCAACGATAGAAAGAAGTCGACGTGGATAAGAATTGAGAGAGAGATAAAAAGAGAAACAAATATTGTCTGTTTAATATTCGTAGGGAAACTGAAATGAGACCACCGAGTTCAATTTCTAGCTGTGTCTTTTGGTATGAAACTATTATCGTTGAGAAACGCATGAAGATGGATTTGTCTTCTCAGTCCCATTTTTAGTAATTTTACCAAACCCCTCTTGATATTTTGTTTTACCTGGTGTATTAGTTACACTGTTTGCTAGTAAATTAGTTTATCCTACCATAATCACTAACACTAATAATAACTATATTTTTTCCCTTTCTCTCGCTCTCGCATTTGATGAATTTTTGTGTAACAAGTAAAACTCTCGCACAGGAGATGCATTACCCGCGGTTCTTTGAGACTAATTTTATATTGTTAATGATCGCATCAGATTCTTATCTATCTATCTGACTGTATATCTTTATTTTTACGGCTAATGTGTACAAGGATGTGTGTTGTGTTGCAGTAGATATCGACTCGGAACGACAAATCGAGGGAGCCGAGTTCGAGCCCAAGTTGAATTCATGACATTAAATTACGCACAAATACCATTGGGAAAGGTAATAATCCGTCTCTTCCCTGAAATTATGAGTTAAATAATAGGACAGATTGAGTTCTATAGCCTTGGCTGGTAACCAGTCTACAGCAGAAATCAATGGCAACCTACTGCGGGATAATCTTATGCCCAGTCAGTCATGTCTCTTTCAAAATATGAGACAAGATGGACTTCACAGCGTGTTCATACGTTTACATGGGTTTAAGAGAAATTGACCTTAATTATGTTGCTAGATTTCATGGTTGAAACATAGCAACTATAGATGGTTGCATATTTGTTTTCTACCGATAAAAATGTCTCAGACGTACCAACCCCAAATATATATATATATATATATATCATCAAATGCTGGTACCTGACCAAAGTCAGCCAATCTAGTTTCCGGTAGAGAAGCTATGTCGATGTTTTTATTTTTTAGAACGGGTACAATCAATGCAGTGCTACGTTCATGTTTTTTTCTGATTATTCTAGAAAGTTCTCACATCCCAAGTCCTAATATAAAGACCTTTAAAGTTAAACATATTGTTCTCTTCCTGTTTCAAATGCCTAGTCATTTGCAACTAATGAAAAAGGAAAAAAATCGAGTAAAAAAAATTAGGGAATATTTTATAGACCCGTCCTCTGTCAGGAAGATGTATCGCCGCCCTTATAAGAACCGCTTGTTATGAAAAGAGGATACGATTTACACAACTCATTTGTATAACGGTTGTCTAACCCTCAACATCCATGTTCATAGTTTACAAAATTAACATGCATCATGAGTAGTTGTCTTTCGCGGGCAATCCTGGTCACAGGTAACGGTAATACGTTTATCCCGAAGGAGAAATAGGAGAATATAGGATGGCACATTGGGCCCGAATAAATTTTTATAAATTTAACCTGTATTTTCTTTATATGTTATCAAACATTTATGTACTTGATTAATTCATATTGAAGGTGTTTGTCAGTTTAAACGTTATTTATTTTGGATACTGTTATCTGAGTAGACGTTCTATTCAGTTACAATAAAATATATTTATTTAATAAAATTAAAAAATACGTTGTATGCAAGTTTGGAACCTGCATCCATATCATTAAATACGATACGCTCTGACCATCTGAGCTAAAAAGAATCAATTCGTCAGGCAAGGCCAGAAATGTACGTTCTAAAGGAAAACTTTTCTCATCATAGATTGCACGATATATACTTCCTTTTTTAATCATTTCACCCAAAAGAGGCATTCTACTGTCGCTGTTACGCAGCGGATTACATAAGGAAAAGTGATAAGAAAAAGTGGTTAGTTATAGGAAATGTCAGAATGAGGGTGATAGACGGATGAGGATAGCAAGGATGGAGCTGGGGTAGATGGGAAGAGAGTTTGAGAGAATGGATGCTAGTTAGTGTGATAGGAGATGTCTATTGACCTTACATTCAATTCATGGAGATTGTAGCTGTCAGCAAAGCAAGTATATGGAAGGGAATACCACAGGCGAAAAGTGCAAGAAAAGAAGCTCTTAGAGTAGAAATTGTGGTTGCATTTTATCGGTTTCACTGGAAAAGGTTGAGACCTAATTGCTAATCAGTATCTCGTGTAAATTCATACTTAGTGGGCACCAGTTATATAAGTTCACTGGAGCAGAAACAGAAACATCTACACAAATACATGTAAACAATTAAAATGGAGTTTTTAATTTATAAAGAATTTTTGATGGATAAAAACATTGTTTATGTTTGGATATGAAACTGCGCAGATATCGCACCTCCCTCCCATTATCATGGAACAGGCTTGTCTCCCAGAGAGTAAATCACTCCGCCTGCTTGGCCTGACACTCTCAGCGGACCTCAAGTGGAATCACTACGTCGAATCCATTGCTAAATCCGCAGATATGAAAGTCGGCTCTCTGTGCAGGGCCCGGAAATTCTTTCCGCCTGAATCTATACTTCAGTTATATAAATCCACCACCCGCCCGTGTATTGAGTACTGCTGCCACAATTGGTCGGGTGCCCCTTCTATTCTCTTCAGGGTTCTTGACAAAATACAGCGATGAATCTGTAATGTGATTGATACCGACTTGGCTGACCGCCTGCAGTATCTCTCTCACCGGCGTGACGTGGCCTCCCTGTGCCTCTTCTATAAATAATTTTATGGCTTCTGCTCTGACGAACTTAAATCACTGGTACCCTCCAGATATGAATTTGCACGAGATACTAGATTGGCAAATAGGTCCCACCCTTTTAAAATGAAACCGATGAAATGTAACCGCAATTTCTACTCCAACAGCTTCTTTCCTCTTCCCGCCTGTGGAATTCGCTACAGCATGCTTGCTTCCCTGACGGCTACAACCTCCAGGAGTTTAAATGTAAGTTCAATATACACCTCCTAACACACTAACTCACACCCACTCTCTCCAACTCTCTCCCTATGTACATCCTAAGTCGTCTATCACCCTCCTTCTGACATTTTCTATACCCAATCCCTATATGTAATCCCCTGCCCTATAGTGGGAGTGGAATGCCTTGCTTGGGGTGACACGATTAAAAAAAAAAAACTCAGCAAACTCATTTATCCACTGGCTCAAAGAGCATGGCAATAAAGACAGAGGAAAACTGTCCAAACTATGTAAATATTGGAAATAAATACAACCACTTTTGTGCTATATCTGGTAATGTTATCAGGATTAAGATCACAGTTTGGAAGTAAAGAGAATAAATAATAAATAAAGCGTTATAAGTAATGTTACCAATTCACTAGTCTCCTTGGAGAATGTAATCTATCTAAATTTGCAATTTTTAAATATTTATTTTATAAAGTTTATTCTAAAATAAAATATATGAATCAATTTGTTTGCTTTTATTGTATATCTTCGGGAAAAATCAACACTTTTATCGTTCAAAATAAGTGAGGCATTTTCGTGGCAAAAGAAGAACGACTTGAATGGAAAAATTAAATTTTTACGCTTTATTTGGTAAGACAAACATTATTTCGGCTTATATTAGCATCTCAAATTCACTGTACCGTTCATTTAATCCTGTGCTGCCACACGAGACTATTCAATTACACTGCTATCGCACATATTATTGCCATCTCAACGTAAAGGGGGAAAAATTATATAAATATTCGATACAACTGATTTAAATGCAAACATTTTACTTAAAATATTAAATGGAATACAAAATTTGTTAAAGAAACGATGATATCGTAATGCAGAAGAAAACGATTTAACCGTCGGTTAACATTTTTAATACATAGTTTCAGGAAAACTGCCAAATATTCTGCGTCATGGCTATATATATATATATATATATATATATATATATATATATATATGATCTACATCAATGATTTCCCCTATGCCATAATATCCCAAGTAAGTATGTACGCCGATGGTACCACAGTTTACTCTTACCTCCATCAAAAATCTGGTGTTGGTGATCAGGCGAACCTCGCTGTCGAGCTTGAAAATGACCTCCAAACCGTGGTGGATTGGGGTAAGAAATGGCTCGTAAAATTCAATTCTTCCAAAACGAAGCTGCTGTTAATTAACCACCACAAACAACCGTACCTTCCCCCCATTAGCATGAAAGAGGCTTGCCTCCCAGAGAGTAAAACACTACGCCTGCTCGGCCTGACACTCTCAGCGGACCACAAGTGGAATCAATACGTCGCTAAATCCGCTGCTATGAAAGTCGGCTCTCTGTGCAGGGCTCGGAAATTCTTTCCGCCTGAATCCATCCTGAATTTATATATAAATCTACCACCCACCCGTGTATTGATACTGCTGCCACATCTAGTCGGGTGCCCCTGCTATTCTCCTCGGGCTTCTTGACAAAATACAGCGGAGAATCTGTAATGTGACTGATACCGACTTAGCTGACCGCCTGTAGTCACTCTCTCACGGCGTGACGTGGCTTCCCTGTGCCTCTTCTATAAGTACTTTCACGGCTTCTGCTCGGAAAAACTTAAATCATTAATACCCCTAGGTGTGAATTTGCACGAGATACTAGATTGGGAACTAAGTCCCACCCCTTTACAGTGAAACCGATGAAATGTAACCCCAATTTCTACTACAACAGCTTCTTTTCTCGCACTTCCCGCCTGTGGAATTCCCTTCCACGTGATTGCTTCCCCGATGGCTACTCCCTGCAGGAGTTTAAATGTAAGGTCAATAGACACCTCCTAACACACTAACTCGCACCCATTCCCTCCAACACTCTCCCTACGTACCTCCTAACTCGTCTATCACCCTCCCTCTGACATTTCCTATACCCAATCGCACTATGAAACCCCTGCGCTATAGTGGCAGTGGCCTGTCTTGCTTGGGGTGATATGATTAATATATATATACATATATATATATATATATATATATATATATATATATATATATATATATGAGAGAGAGATAGAGAGAGAGAATGGCAGAACCGGAAAAAGGGAATGATAATCTAAAATATTTTGTCGAATTAACATAGATTTTTAAGTAGATTAAAATAGATATAACTCGGTGGATATTATCCAGAGTTTTATAAAATATCGAGAAGAAATTTCAACACATATTTAGACGGTTATGAATCAGGATTTAATTAGACTATGTAAATGTACTTATATTGCCTGCGTCAGATCGTTGAAAAATAAATAAATTCAATTAGAATATTTTTAAAAAATTATTAGAGGAAATAATGTATGTATTATTTAAAGTGGAATTACATTGAGAATAGATACATCAGTTCACGCATGGCACAGACAAAGTGATACATGTATTTATTCAAACATACACATTTTTATGAAAATATATATATATACACAAAAAAATTGGACTAGTCTCAAAAAAGTGGACACATAGAGAGTATTTATATACTCAATCAAACGGTTATGAGAAAATATAAACTACATATACTCGAACAAAAGAAAAGAAAACGGTAGGAATAGATATTTAAGTCCACAGACATAATCAACTAAAAAACAAAAATAAAAGGGGTGAAAAAAAGATAAAGGAAAACAAAAATATACTACAATCACAAATAATTTACGCAGAAAACAATTTTTAAAAAAAATCTATTTTTACAGAGGCCTTTTCAAAATATTTACTTTAAACATTTCACATTATTTAAAAATCGCCTCAAAAATTTTTTATATCTTCCTAAAGAATATTTTTTAAAAAGCCGGTAATTTTTTTTTCACAAGAACAAATCTCATACAGAAATTAAAAAATGCTTAAAGTAACATATAATTACCAAGGAGCTAAAGTGGTAAAATCAATATAGTGCCACGTATATTCATTACAAAAAACAAACTTAGTTTTCATCCTTTTGAAATATAGAGAAATAAAAAAATAAATAAATAAAATGCAACACTAAAATTAATTCTTGGTAAACTAGACACTCATATAAATCTTAATGAAGCAACGTATGCATCAGCAATAACAGCAACAAAAACTGAACATCAAAGATAAAACGGCATTCTCAGAGACATGACGATCAACCTTGGAATAGAAAAATGGAAAAGAAACCAAATAACATATAAGTGACTTCTCAGTACTCGATGAACTGGCAAGAGAAATAAATATAAAAACTAGAAAGCCAGAAGAATCGGAAGAAATACAATAGTAAGAATGAAAATGAAATTCTATCGACTAAAAGAAAAATAAAGCAAACAATGCAACTGGAGAGTGAAAGAATAAAACACCATATAAAAAGTTCAATATTTTACACATAGAACAAGATATTTCAAACCGATGTAAAAGAAATTTTAATGCAAAATAGTTAAAAAAATTGAATTGACAGTCCCCCCCACATACACAAAATGGAAAGGGGATATTGAGATCTGGAAAAAATGGGCTTGCTATAAAAGCATAACAAAGAAGCATATTGGATTGCGCGAGAGAGAGAACGAATGAAAAATAAATCAAAACCGACATGGGCTGGAATCACAAAAGAAGATTTTGAATGAAAAAAAGTACACAACTGGAAATCTCCCGAAATAGAAACAATTCTTAACTTTTGGCAATATTATTTAAATTCAGTACCCAAAAATTGACCAAAGAACTTCAACAACTGGTTAATGATCCCACGAAATTTCCGGCATGGATTACTAAATAATTATCTTTTTTCTATCCAAGAATAGGGGACACAAATATCTCGAAAGTCTTGGAGACCAATTATGTGTCTTACCACAACTTAAAAAATATTGACGTCTATTTAAGCAAATCAGACATATTTCTTCTCGGAAAAAATACCATCACTTAAATAAAAAGAGTGGAAACGTTGCTATTACGGATGTAAAGACTAATAACTTATTAATATGATATATTTGGAGAACTTCTTCAATGCAAAGAAAGATCTTTCTATTGCCTTGATAGATTATCATAAAGCTTTCAATTGTGTCCCATATACCTGGATCAATATATATATATCGATAGATAGATAGATGTGTGTGTATATAAGGGATCACCCGTTGTCATCAATTTTATCAATCTATGCTGATATTGAAAACAACACTTTAAATCAAATACACAGATTTTTCATAAGGTTCGTGTGCACTTTAAAATATTTATGACTTTATATGTGTTTGCAATAGAAATAATTTTCAAAAAGGATCAGAAAAATATAAATCTATATTTTTAAGGTTTTATGAGAATTTTATTTAAGTTTCCACATGTTCTCCATCGTTAGCAATACAAAAGAATATTACGATTTTGCAGTTCATAGAAAATCTTTTTTTTTACTTATCTAAAAATTGTAGCAAATTTTGTGGTAAAGAATTATTCAATTACTACAAATAAAACTAGGTACATTACACTTTATAACATATTTAAGGATTATTTTTATCAGAAATAAAGTTAGAATTTTTTAAATTGCTCACAATCTTTATGGGCACACTGTGTAAATGAAATCGATAAAGTCAGCTGAAATAAACATAGACACAGGAATGTTTCCCGGTGGCTCTTTGTCGCCATTACTATTTTGTATATCACTAATAAAATTAACTAGCCAACTTAACAAGATACAATGTGATTATAAAGTTGTTTAATAGAAAATAAGCCATCTTCTTTTACATGGATGATTAAAATTGTATGTTAGGAATGACAGTAAGATGGAAGGATATCTGCGAAATTTAATCGCTTAATGAACACATTTGAATGAATTTCAATGTGCATAAATGTGCTGAGGCCGCAATGTTACGAGGATTAGTACAACAAACATCCTCTATTATTGTAGATCTTTCTATAAAAATAAAAAATCTAGAGTAAGAAAGAGATTATAAGTACCTAGATGTAAATGAGATTGAAAACATTCACCACATGTAAATGAAAGGAATCTTGCGTAAAAATATTTTATAAAAAATTCGACTGATATTAAAAACTGAATTTAATTCCTAGAACAGAATTATGGCCATTAATACGCATGCCATACTAGTGGACAAATATAGTTTCAACAATTTCAACTGGACTGTAAATGATATCAAACTAATTGATTCTAAGAAAAGAAAAGCCCATTTTTAAGAATAAAATACATTATTCAAAAGCTGCTGTAGAACGTGTGTACTTACTCCTTAAAGAAATTGGAAAAGGTATTATTCACCTAGTGTTGGAATACAAGACAACCACTCTTGAATTAATAACATACACAGAAACAACAAAGGACTGGATGATACAGATAGTCAAACAACATAAAAACACAAAGAAAATATATAGTAACGAAAGAAGGCAGCATATCAAATAAGATTTACATTTAGTAGCCTCTGTAGAAAACAAGAATAAACCCAAGATTCAACTGTTGTAGCAAAGATATGAAAAAAGAATCCAACGATTAAGTTCTTGAGCAGATGAAACAACGCTGGCAAAACAATCTCAGCATGGCCAATATCCTGAGCGTGCTAATAAACCTGACGTTGATAAACAGATTACTAATCGATAGTTATGAGCATTTAGATTAAAGTCTGAAATTGAAAGCTTTATTTTTGCTGCCTAAGACCAGAAATTTTTCCTAGGAATTTTCAGGCAAATATACATAGTAATGAAGGTTCTGTAACAAATACCAAGAAACAATAGATCATCTAATCCCAGTTCTGAACATTCCCCAAATGAATATAAACATCGTCACGACAGAGTGGACAATATTTACACTGGAAAATGTGAAAAACTTTGGAAAAGATTTAAACAAACACTGGTATGAATATAATCCAGTACCGGCTACAGAAATAGAAGATGTCACCATTCTATGTGATTACATCACCTACAGAGAAAGGAAAATAGAAGCAAATAGGTCGGACATTATTGTCAAAACCAAAAACATAAAGGTTCAATAATTGATATGACTTATCCAGCGGATTGTTTTAAAGCAATCTAGAAATAAAAAAAACAAACTATCAAAATATAAAGACCTGTAAATTGTTAATCAGAATAGTACCAACGATAATAGGTGAAATTTTTATGACAAAAATGCAATAAAACAACACATTGAAAGAATGTCTCAAAACACCAGCTTAAGTGATATGCCGAAAATTAAATTGTTACGTACAGCCCACACACTAAGAAGAACTTTAATTATGTAACGTTATTGATATTATGAGAGATTAAAAAATATGAAATGTAGGCCTAGCAACACATTTAGAAATAACTTAGGTCTCTTTCCGCAAATGAGTAAGGTAATCATAATAGATATCTAATTATC